>WNGS01010821.1:0-10248 GCA_020271785.1 Procambarus virginalis
AATAAACCATAGCTAAAATACAAGAGAGATATATAATAATTCTTCGTCGGAAACGATGTGCATATTAGTGGCTTTGGGCTTAGTATATACTCGCTATATCTAGTGGCTTTGGGCTTAGTATATTGTGACGATAATCTCTTCCCAGAGATTGAGCCTGCTATATCTTCTCATCGTCCCGTTCTCAACAATATGCAAGATACGTTTTATAGTGGCTTAACGTATATATCAAGACAGCCACACGCACCTGCAACTCCCTCCTTCCCCCCACTTCTGCACACCTGGTCGCGCCGACGGCTACAGTCCCAGACAAACTGCTTGTTACTGGACGCCCTGCGTTCTCATTGGCCGTTAAACAACACACCACTCCAGCTCCACGCCAATCACATTCCTCGCTAGCCATTGTCAGGACCGCCCAGCCATTCTCTCACCAGAATATCTAGTGCTCTCATGCTATGAACACCTAAGTTGACTCACCTCGTGTGATCAAATAGAGGTTTATAGCTAGCGCATATATTCCCAGCACTAATATTATTTTGCTTGTTATTGTATGTCACTTCTCCTCCCTTTAACGTAATCCAGTTTTATGTTCAGTTATTTTTCCACTTGTTGTTCTGCACCATTAAGCCAAGATTTTTGCCTTTATTTCAATTTGTTTTTTAGTGTTATTAAAGAGCATTGTTTATTATTGTGTTTTATGTCTCTTCCCTTACCTTACCACAGATTATCAAACACGCAGTCATTCTTTTTTTCCTTTTTTTTACTTTTTGTTTTTATATGTGGCCTGGCTTTAACATCTGCCAGTGGAAGACTGCCGACCACCATACTCCACTACTTTACCGTCACATATAATTGGGGGCCTGTCCTAGGAGCTGCACTCAGGTATTGGTAATTGTGGTAAGCGTACTTGGCTTTCATTCCCTTGCTTTCAATATTTACATTAATCATTTTATTTATTCCTATGGTGCTGTGTATATTGTGCATTACGGGAGTAGCATATGGTGAGTGTGAGACAACTTTGGATTACGTGGTGACTGTAGGCCTCAGTCATACTCTTAATTGGTCGTCTCCCCCTTCCGTGTTATTACCCGTGTTTAACATCTTTTGTCCCTCAGATATTTCTCACATTTTTGACAGATTATCACATAGGTACCCTGGTACTGTGGTCTGTCTCCGGGTCAATAGCACCTAATTTCTGCAATCCGACTCTAGGAGGAAAAAGAGGGCCAAAGATCCTCTAGCACGAACTATTATTGGCGAGTTGGGACCTCGCCGATAGTTCTCGTCACCAGTTGACACTCGCACCCCTACTCGTTGGTCAGAATTGATGGTATTTACTCAAGGTAGGGAATTAGCTTTCTTTTGAGCACGAAGTTCGCTAATTCTGTAAATACCATATTCAATTTCAGTGGGTACCTTTGCTTATGTTCTATAGTGACTTGGCAAGGTATGACTACATTTTTGGACTACCTCATTTATTTTGAAGCCATTTAGTGTTTCACTTGTCTTTTAAACTCAGTTTCCACTAATTAGTAGGATTTTCTTGCCTTTATCCTCCCACAGTGAGTACCAGGTACAAGATTTCCTGCGACCTTATTCATTTACCATCTTGAATTACCTTTAATTATTAATAATTCCCCACAGGATAGGTATCAGTTGCCACGTTTCCTGTTTCTGACATTCACCATATTCTCACAGTATATTCGTGTCTCATTTATTTACCATGTTTCGTATCCAAACTTTCAAGGCAGATCCAGAAGGTGAAATAGAGAAATTGCGTCATGCTAAAAGGGTCGAATTGATAACTCTTGCACACGAGTATCAATTGGAAGTTCCACCTGGCGCCAACAAATATGCCATAAATAATATAATTTTAGATTATCTTTTGGATGAAGGGAAGATAGATTCTGATACTCATGAACAATACACTATTTCAGATAAACATGACTTGACAGCAATAAAGCTCAAGCTAGAACTTGCTAAGATCGAGCGGGAGCAACAACAGGAAGCAGCTGCCATCAGAAAAGAAAATCCGCCTCAAGGAGCGAGAGGCCGCACTAAAGAAAGAAGAAAGTGAAAGAGAGGCCGCACTGAAGAAAGAAGAAAGTGAACGTGAGTTGGCCTTATACAAACAGCGACTCGAGATACAACGTGAACACGACAAACGGCAGGCAGAAACAGTCTAGAATGTCGTGACCGAGAACTCACGAGGGACGCTGCACACCAAGCTCAACTCCAGCAAGCGGCAGCTAGTCTTCCTCCCAGTTTCAATGTCTCCCATGCAAGTAAGTTAATGCCCCCGTTCATAGAAACGGAGGTTGATGTGTTTTTCACTACTTTTGAGACCCTTGCTAATCAACTTAGTTGGCCTGACGACCAATGGGCTACCCTTCTCCGAGTACATTTAACAGGTAGAGCAGCCGTCACACTCAGCACTTTGGCATCGGAAAACGACTACACCACCTTGAAGCAAGCTGTGTTGGACGCCTACCTTCTCTCCACCGAAAGCTATCGACGAAAGTTCCGTGACTACGTCAAGGCAAGTACCACCACCTTCTTAGAATTTGCTAACACCAAACGGAGATATTTCATGAAATGGCTGGAGGCAGCACATGTCTCTACTTTTCCAGAGCTTGTCAACCTCATACTGGTTGAAGAATTTTTGAGACGTGTACCTCCTCCTGTCCGCCTATACTTAGCAGACAAAGAAGAGACCGATTTGGTGAAGTGCGCGAAGTCAGCTGACACTTACAGCCTCATCCACCGGCTGACACCAGAACCTACCAGTAAGAAGTCTTGGTACAGTTACGAGAAAGCGAGCCCAGATCAAGGTACCTCTCAACTGTACTGCAGGTATTGTCGACTATATGGACATACCATAGAAAAATGTGGTAAGTCCCAATCTAAAGGTAACATAGAACCTCCTCCTAAGCCCAAACCTACTCACCCTAAGTCCGGTAAGCCTGTAATGAATGTTGGTGTTCATGCTAATGATCTCTCTCTCTTTAGCAAGCATCTATATCCAGGAACTATCACTACCCACGGTTCAGATTCAGAGGGACGTTTTGGACTTAAGATCCTGCGGGACACAGCGGCTCTACAATCGATCGTCTTGAAATCAGCTGTGCCCAACGTCGCCTACACAGGAGAGACTGTATTCATCACTGACCTTACTGCTACAACTCCTTATCCTCTTGCCAGAGTTTACCTAGATTGTCCCTTCGTGACCGGTGAAGTCCAAGTCGCCGTCAGGGAAAAGCCTTTTCCCATGCCTGGAGTGCAACTTCTCCTGGGCAACGACTTGGCAGAAGACCAACAACCAAACAACCTGATCGTCAAGGACATATCCGAGGTGAGCAACTCTGTGTTGGATAACCCGATTTTTGAGCATGTTCCAGCAAAGGTTCAAGAGAGTGATGAAGGTTCTCCTCCTGTTATGGTGACCACCCGTGCTCAAGCTGCACGACCACAGCCAGCTGACTCTACTGCTACCGCTGTCCCTCAGGACCCTTCGAAACTACCCCCTAATCTGACCGCTTTGGAGTTCCGTAAGTTACAGAGAGATGATCTTACCTTGACACCATTATTCTTTCAGGCTGAAACCCAATCCGACAGTGTTCCTGGGTTCTTTATGGAGAACGAATTACTCTATCGCAGGTATAGACCCAGTAAACTGAAGGACGAGGACGATGGGCAGACGTTGAACAACTAGTGATTCCTACCAGCCTGCGGCCCACGATTCTACACCTGGCCCACGGAGCATTGTCACACTACGGGTTCAACAAGACTTACCATGGAATTCGGCAAGACTACTACTGGCCAGGTATGGTTAACGATGTAAAGAACATGTCAAACTGTGCCACGTGTGTCAGTTAGCCGGGAAACCGAACGTTTCCATTCCCAGAGCACCACTGATACCCATCCAGGTGCCTGAGGAACCGTTCCACAAACTTATTATTGACTGTGTTGGTCCCTTGCCTCGGACCAGTGCAGGCAACGCCTATATCTTAACCATCCTGTGTCCTACCACCAGATTCCCCATAGCAGTTCCAGTGAAAAACATTACGGCTGCTACAGTGGTGAAGAATTTATTGAAAATCTTCACCCAGTATGGATTTCCGAGGGAGATTCAGGGCGACTGTGGCACCAACTTCACCAGTGATCTCTTCAAACGGACTCTGGAGGAGTTCAACATCAAACAGGTACTGTCCAGCCCCTATCATCCTGCTTCACAGGGTTCTCTCGAGCGTAGTCATCAGACTATCAAGGCACTCTTAAAAAAGTTTTGCAATGAGACCTCAAAGGATTGGGATAGGCAACTTGATCTCATTATGTGCATTTTCAGAAGTCTTCCCAACGAGTCACTAGGAGTATCTCCTTATGAGATGCTCTACGGACGTAAGTGCCGTACACCTCTCAAGGCTTTCAAGGATTCTCTACGTGATGCCACCTTCAGTGAGCATCAGAATGTGCCCCAGTATCTTCAAAACCTCCGACACATTCTAGAGAGGGTCCATTCCTTTGCTAGCAACAACCTACAGAAAGCCCAAGAGAGGATGAAGACTCGTTACGACCAGCACTGCAAAGTAAGGAAGTTTAAACCAGGAGACTTAGTTCTTGCCTATTTCCCTATCCCAGGTTCTCCTTTGCAGAACAGGTTCTCAGGACCCTACCGTGTTAAGGAGTGCCGGAACAACTTCAACTATGTTCTCGAGACCCCCGATAGGCGGCGGAAGACCCAGCTGTGCCACATTAACCTGCTTAAACTTTACCAGGGTGTTCCTCCCACTGTGCTAACCACCTATTCTACACTTACAGGACCATATAGCCACAGTGAGACCTTCCCTCCTCCTTCCGAAAACACTGACACTGAGACAGCGCTTTCTAATTCGGAAATCCTTACTGACTTTCACAATCATTTTCAAGACAATAATTGTGCTCCTCTATCATATTCTAATACATCTCTCGCCTCACCAGATATCACCAAGTCTCCCATCCTCCATATCGACGCCAGTGGTACCGGCAACGTGGGTGACCTGGTACAACAAGGCGAAGAGACTATACGTACCAACTACCATAAACGACACCACGAGCAACAAGGAGCTACTCGTCGTCCTGAACGGGCAACACTTTGCTCCATACCAGTAAAGTACTCAGTCCACCACCATCTACATGGACCACAACCATCTTCATTTCCTACAGACAGCCCAACTCAACCATCGACTACTTCTATAATGGGCTTGCCAGCTACATCATTTCAGCCTGGAGATTGCTACACCCAGAAGTCTGACTACATCATATCAGACGTCCTCTCCAGCATCACTGAGGTAGAGCCTGCTCCACCTCCCACTCTACCTCCCGTGAACGTGACTCTACCAGAACCGCAGGCTTCGGGGGAGAGTTGTGACGATAATCTCTTCCCAGAGATTGAGCCTGCTATATCTTCTCATCGTCCCGTTCTCAACAATATGCAAGATACGTTTTATAGTGGCTTAACGTATATATCAAGACAGCCACACGCACCTGCAACTCCCTCCTTCCCCCCACTTCTGCACACCTGGTCGCGCCGACGGCTACAGTCCCAGACAAACTGCTTGTTACTGGACGCCCGCTCATTGGCCGCTAACCAACACACCACTCCAGCTCCACGCCAATCACATTCCTCGCTAGCCATTGTCAGGACCGCCCAGCCATTCTCTCACCAGAATATCTAGTGCTCTCATGCTATGAACACCTAAGTTGACTCACCTCGTGTGATCAAATAGAGGTTTATAGCTAGCGCATATATTCCCAGCACTAATATTAATTTACTTATTATTGTATGTCATTTCTCCTCCCTTTAACGTAATCCAGTTTTATGTTCAGTTATTTTTCCACTTGTTGTTCTGCACCATTAAGCCAAGATTTTTCCTTTATTTCAATTTGTTTTTTAGTGTTATTAAAGAGCATTGTTTATTATTGTGTTTTATGTCTCTTCCCATACCTTACCACAGATTATCAAACACGCAGTCATTCTTTTTTTTTCCTTTTTTTTTACTTTTTGTTTTTATATGTGGCCTGGCTTTGACATCTGCCAGTGGAAGACTGCCGAACACCATACTCCACTACTTTACCGTCACAATATACTCGCTATATCTAGTGGTTTAGGCTTAGTATATACTCGCTAGATCTAGTGGTTTAGGCTTAGTATATACTCGCTATATCTAGTGGCTTTAGGCTTAGTATATACTAGCTATACCTAGTGGCTTTAGGCTTAATATATACTAGGTATATTTAGTGGCTTTAGGCTTAGCATTTACTAGCTATATCTAGAATGCCAACCTTATGTTTATTACTCATTTTGTAACTATGAACTTTGACCTGAATAAATAATAATAATTATTTTCATTATCAATATTATTACAATGAGAGTAATCACTCAAACGTGATACATCAACATCTGCAAGAGCCGGGATGAGGATTCGAACCTATGCGGTGGGTGTTCCCAGGCGCACGCGCTAGCTGTCGGAAATCCGACACACTTAATAACATAAGTTACCCATTAAAGAAAAAGTGAACGGGTATTCCGTGACGTCATACAACAAGATGTATATTATATAACTCATCTCTTTTTAAACCTCAGTCAAGTATTTAAACTTAATAAAAAAGCGTTCACTAGGACTGAATATAATTTCCAACACCAAGAATATAGCTTAACTCTTGATTCCTTAATCACAAATAGAACCACCAACTATTTTAGGACGTCTCCCCTAGGGCGTCGTCACGTACACACAGCAACTTGTGGATGAACAACCCAGCGGGTTTTCTTCCTATTGGGGAAGAAAACCTGTTGTACATGCTGCTATGGCGGTATGTCCACTCGCAAGATGAGTGGCGCTGCCCAATACTGTCACTACGGCGGTATGTCCACTCACAAGATGAGTGGCGTTGCCCAATACTGTCACTACGGCGGTATGTCCACTCGCAAGATGAGTGGCGCTGCCCAATACTGTCACTACGGCGGTATGTCCACTCACAAGATGAGTGGCGCTGCCCAATACTGTCACTACGGCGGTATGTCCACTCGCAAGATGAGTGGCGCTGCCCAATACTGTCACTATGGCGGTATGTCCACTCACAAGATGAGTGGCGCTGCCCAATACTGTCACTACGGCGGTATGTCCACTCACAAGATGAGTGGCGCTGCCCAATACTGTCACTACGGCGGTATGTCCACTCACAAGATGAGTGGCGCTGCCCAATACTGTCACTACGGCGGTATGTCCACTCACAAGATGAGTGGCGCTGCCCAATACTGTCACTACGGCGGTATGTCCACTCGCAAGATGAGTGGCGCTGCCCAATACTGTCACTACGGCGGTATGTCCACTCGCAAGATGAGTGGCGCTGCCCAATACTGTCACTACGGCGGTATGTCCACTCGCAAGATGAGTGGCGCTGCCCAATACTGTCACTACGGCGGTATGTCCACTCACAAGATGAGTGGCGCTGCCCAATACTGTCACTACGGCGGTATGTCCACTCACAATATGAGTGGCGCTGCCCAATACTGTCACTACGGCGGTATGTCCACTCACAAGATGAGTGGCGCTGCCCAATACTGTCACTACGGCGGTATGTCCACTCACAAGATGAGTGGCGCTGCCCAATACTGTCACTACGGCGGTATGTCCACTCACAAGATGAGTGGCGCTGCCCAATACTGTCACTACGGCGGTATGTCCACTCACAAGATGAGTGGCGCTGCCCAATACTGTCAGGCGGTATGTCCACTCACAATATGAGTGGCGCTGCCCAATACTGTCACTACGGCGGTATGTCCACTCACAAGATGAGTGGCGCTGCCCAATACTGTCACTACGGCGGTATGTCCACTCACAAGATGAGTGGCGCTGCCCAATACTGTCACTACGGCGGTATGTCCACTCACAAGATGAGTGGCGCTGCCCAATACTGTCACTACGGCGGTATGTCCACTCACAAGATGAGTGGCGCTGCCCAATACTGTCACTACGGCGGTATGTCCACTCACAAGATGAGTGGCGCTGCCCAATACTGTCACTACGGCGGTATGTCCACTCACAAGATGAGTGGCGCTGCCCAATACTGTCACTACGGCGGTATGTCCACTCACAAGATGAGTGGCGCTGCCCAATACTGTCACTACGGCGGTATGTCCACTCACAAGATGAGTGGCGCTGCCCAATAAACTCGCCCCTCGGGGCAAATTAAAAAAAAAATGTAAACACGGTCACGAGGACTCCTGGTTCAACCTTGAAGCCGAGCGGACGTCTGGACTCCTCCTCCGCCCGGAGCCGCCTGATCACGTCCTGTTTTCACATTTTGGCTTTGCTACTGCCGATTGGCATCCCTTTCAGCGGTCCGGTTGTACGACGCCTGACGCACATATCGCCTGGGGTCACGGGATTGCTGATAGAGTTTTTTGACGTGTTCTGGCAGGTTCCCCGGCGGGGGGTGACGGTGTTCGGGGGCCGGCTTGGCCGAGAGGTGCCGGGGGTTGGCGGGTCTTGGTGGGCTCCTGGTGTGCCCTCAGCCGTGGTGGGCGGCCGGCTTCTGCTCTGCCGGAGGACACTGGATGACTTTTGCGTTTGGTTGGGGGCCGAGTTTTGGGTTTGCTACCTGGTGTTCTCTGTGTACTCACCTATTTGTACTCACCTATTTTTAATTGCAGGATCGAGCATTGGCTCTTGCATCCCGCCTTTCCAGCCATCGGTTGTTTACAGCAATGACTCCTGTCCCATTTCCCTATCATACCTAATTTTAAAAGTATGAATAGAGTTTGCTTCCACAACCTGTTCCCCAAGTGCATTCCATTTTCCACTACTCTCACGCTAAAAGAAAAGTTCCTAACATCTCTATGACTCATCTGAGTTTCCAGTTTCCACCCATGTCCCCTCGTTCTATTATTGTTACGTGTGAACATTTCATCTATTTCCACTTTGTCAATTCCCCTGAGTATTTTATATGTTCCTATCATATCTCCTCTCTCCTTCTTTTCTCTAATGTCGTAAGGTTCAGTTCCTTCAGACGCTCTTCATATCCCATCCCTCGTAACTCTGGGACAAGCCTCGTCGCAAATCTCTGAACCTTCTCTAGTTTCCTTATGTGTTTCTTCAGGTGGGGGCTTCATGATGGCGCGGCATACTCTAAGACTGGTCTCACGTAGGCAGTGTAAAGCGCCCTAAAAGCCTCCTCACTTAGGTTTCTGAATGAAGTTCTAATTTTCGCCAGTGTAGCGTTGCTGTCGTTATCCTATTTATAGGTGCCTCAGGAGTTAAGTAGGTGTTACGTCAACTCCTAGGCCTCTTTCTCGAATCGTTACAGGTAGGTTGTTCCCCTTCATTGTGTACTGTCCCTTTGGTCGTCTATCCCCTGATCCCATTTCCATAACTTTACATTTCCAACTGGAGTGTTGAACTCCAGTAGCCATTTCCCTGACCATCTCTGCAACCTGTTTAAGTCCTCTTGGAGGATCCTACAATCCTCATCTGTCACAGCTCTTCTCATTAATTTTGCATCATCCGCAAACATTGACATGTATGATTCCACTCCTGTAAACATATCATTTACGTAACTTAGAAAGAGGATTGGGCCAGCACCGATCCTTGAGGTACTCCACTCGTTACTGTTCGCCAGTCTGACTTCTCGCCCCTTACCATTACCTCTGGCTCCTTCATGTTAGGTAGTTCCTCACCCATGCTAGGGCCTTTCTGCTTACTCCTCCTGCCTCTCAAGTTTGTATAGCAGTCTCATGTGCGATACTGTATCAAAGGCCTTTTGGCAATCAAGAAATATGCAGTCTGCCCAGCCTTCTGTCCTGCCTTTTCCTTGTTACTTTGTCATAGAATTCTAAAAGGTTTGTTAGGCATAATTTCCCTGTCCAGAACCCGTTGGTGCTTGTTTACAAACCCAATGCTCTCCAGGTGCTCAACAAGTCTTAGCCTAATTACTCTTTCAAGTATTTTGCAGGGGATGCTTGTCAGTGATACGGGTCTGTAGTTAAGTGCCTCCTCCCCATCACCTTTCTTGAAAATCGGTACGCCATTTACTTCCTTCCAGCAACTGGGCAATTCTCCCGACATAAGTGACTCATTAAAGATCATTGCCAGAGGCATTTGAGGGCCTGCGCTGCCTCTTTTAGTATCTACGGTGATACCTTCTGGTCCTACTGCTTTAGTTGCATCCAGTATTGTCAACTGTTTCATTACCTCCTCTGCTGCCACCTCTATC
>WNGS01010821.1:12208-22303 GCA_020271785.1 Procambarus virginalis
CTCACGATATCTATCATAATTTTAATGCTAAAACTTTCAAGTCATTGCGAATTTGTTAGGTCGGTGAGATATTTATCAGATATTTGCTTAAGTATTCTCTTTGTCACTGCTAATGAAACATCCAAATTTGTTTCTGGTCTATTTCAGGCTGTCTTTGCAAGCATATCAACAGTGTCATGCCTTATGGTATCCATAGGAATTAAATTTCAAATCAATTTTCGTAGCAGCTAAAGCATTTATTCGAATATCACTGACTATTTTCTGTGTGTCACTAATATGTGCGTTCAATGCCAGGAGTGCAATCTGCGAGTCACAGTATATAAGTCCACTGCCTTTGTCTTTTAAAAATTCAGTGGCAAGGTATATGCCTGCAAGTTCGGTTTGAGTTGTGCTTGCCCAATCATTGACGCGCTTCATTACTGTATGTAAGATTGTAAGATTGTTTAAATATATTACATGCACATCCGGTACATCGTCCACCTTCTACAGAACCGTCGGTATAGCACTGATACACATCGTTACCCATACTCTGAGTACTCTCAGTGATGCTGTACAGTGTTAACTGTTGTAATAATGTAGAGTGTTCACTATCTTTCTTGGCGCATTTACAGAATCAACTGATAGATCCCAGTTATCCCATGGAGTAATTGGTTGATTAATAATTGAGATGGGTACATATATGATATTTTGATGGTATATATATTTATATATATATATATATATATATATATTATATATATATATATATATATATATATATATATATATATATATATAACAGCCAGTTTCCTGTTCCAGCGCCTCAGTGTCGCGGTGCAGAGGGGAAATGCGTGCTGTATCCTGGGTACGTACGCACTTTTTGGCCTACTATGCAATGCCCGATTTGCCTAATAAGCCAAGTTTTTCTGAATTAATATATTTTTTCTAATTTTTTTCTTAAGAAATGATTAAGCTACCCATTTCATTATGTATGAGGTCAATTTTTTTCATTGGAGTTAAAATAATGTAGATATATGACCGAACCTAACCAACCCTACCTAACCTAACCTAACCTATCTTTATAGGTTAGGTTAGGTTAGGTAGCCGACAATGTTAGGTTAGGTTAGGTAGGTTAGGTTGTCGAAAAACAATTAATTCATGAAAACTTGGCCTATTAGGCAAATCGGGCCTTGCATAGTAGGCTGACAAGTGCGTTCTGGCTACTAGGTACGACATATATATATATATATATATATATATATATATATATATATATATATATATATAATAAATATATATATAACTGAAAACTCACACCCCAGAAGTGACTCGAACCCATACTCCCAGGAGCAAAGCAACTGGTAACTACAGGGCGCCTTAATCCGCTTGACCATCACGACCGGACAAAAGGAAGTGATAGCCTGAGCTATATGAACCACTTCCCCGCCGGCACCTGGATGGTTATCTTGGGCATAGCATTTTATCAAATCACCTCATTTTTTGGGGCAACACGTGAGGAACACAAATTATTTGTGTTCCTCACGTGTTGCCCCAAAAAATGAGGTGATTTGATAAAATGCTATGCCCAAGATAACCATCCAGGTGCCGGCGGGGAAGTGGTTCATATAGCTCAGGCTATCACTTCCTTTTGTCCGGTCGTGATGGTCAAGCGGATTAAGGCGCCCTGTAGTTACCAGTTGCTTTGCTCCTGGGAGTATGGGTTCGAGTCACTTCTGGGGTGTGAGTTTTCAGTTGTATCTAGTCCTGGGGACCATTCAGGCTTGTTTGCAAATATATATATATATATATATATATATATATATATATATATATATATATATACTGTACATATATATATATACTGTACATATATATATGCGAACAAGCCTGAATGGTCCCCAGGACTATATGCGACTGAAAACTCACACCCCAGTAGTGACTCGAACCCATACTGCCAAGAGCAACGCAACTGGTATCTACAGGACGCCTTAATCCGCTTGACCATCACGACCGGACATAAAGGAAGTGATAGCCGAAGCTATTTGAACCACTTCCCCGCCGGCACTCGGATGGTAATCTTGGGCATAGCATTTTATCAAATCACCTCATTCTTTGGGGCACACGTGAGGAACACAAATGCGAACGAGCCTGAATGGTCCCATGACTATATGCAACTGAAAACTCACACCCCAGAAGTGACTCGAACCAATGCTGGGATCTACGCAACTGGTATCTACAGGACACCTTAATCCGCTTGACCATCATGACTGGACATAAATCCCTTCGGCTATCACTTCCATTATGTCCGGTCGTGATGGTCAAGCGGATTATGGCGTCCTGATGATACCAGTTGCGTTGCTCCTGGCAGTATGGGTTCGAGTCACTTCTGGGGTGTGAGTTTTTAGTCATATATATATATATATATATATATATATATATATATATATATATATATATATATATATATATATATATATGTATGTATATATATGTATCGTTACCTAACGCCCCGTAACTCTGATGCTCTTATTGGTCGCCCGGATGGTATCACAGTGAACCCCTGGAAGAATGGCAAGCAGTTGGTATGGGACTACACGTGCGTATCAACCCTGGCTAACACTTACATTGAACTCAGTGTTGCACAACCAGGTGGCGCTGCCACCCACAGGGAAGCAGCCAAATCCCGTAAGTATAGAAAACTGGATCACCACTACAATTTTGTCCCCATTGCTTCTGAGACACTCGGCGCCTGGGGTAAAAGTGCTACCAGTTTTTTGAAGGAACTGGGTTCTAGGCTCATTGAAACAACAAGGGACCCTAGAGCTGCCAGCTTTCTTTTCCAGCGCCTCAGCGTGGCGATACAGAGGGGAAATGCGCACTGCATCCAGGGTTCCTGCCCGCCATCTGAGGAGCTGGAGGAACTCGACAACTTATGATAACCATCTTTGTAACCTATATGTAACTCCTTTTTTGTAACAAAGTTCAAATAAAGCAAATATATATGTGTACATAAAAAAGAATGGGGGTGGTAGGAGAAGAAAATATTAGTGTTCAGTGAGACACCACAAGGTCTCCTCTGAATACGTTTTATTTTCTTCTCCGAGGCTATAGGTCCCCACATTGGCACCAGAGGTGGCACCCTCACAAACTTTTATATATATATATATATATATATATATATATATATATATATATATATATATATATATATATATATATTCAACTATAGAACACTTTCCCACCAGGAGACTCGAACCCTAGCCAGGACAGAAGCCTTCCAGCCACCGGCATGACAGGTAACGCCTTAACCCACTGCACCACGCTCAGACCCTTAAAAGAGATGGTAATTTCAGGGCATTTCAACACCTCAACCACCATCTCCCAATAGCACCATATATATATATATATATATATATATATATATATATATATATATATATATATATATATATATATATATATATGTAATATTTTGATGGTACATATAAAAATTTTGTTCTACCTTGTAGAACCAAAATGCATAATCAGATTTCGCTCTTCTTCTATAGCCCTCAGGTGAGTGTAGCATATTATCAAGTTTAACTTGAAATATCATGTGGTGCCGAGATCTACTCAACGCCTTCACGCCGGAAACTGTGCAGAGAATAGGTTGTAGGTATGAGGCTGCCTGTGGTGGACAGGTTGTAGGTACGAGGATGGCAGTAGTGGGTAGAGGGATGGAGGGAAAGTTAGGGAAGGGAACTACAAGGAAAAGATAAGAGATTAAATAACGTCAATGAAACTGGATAGGAAACAGTTTGAGAGAGAAGATATGAAGAGTGAAACTGAGAAATTGGAACAGAACTGCAGCATTGCAAGATTTACCCTGAAGCAGAATGCTTCTTAACATCAATTCTTGTTCTAAGAACATATATGTTACTTAACATATATGTAAAGTATCAGACTAATAAACCATAGCTAAAATACAAGAGAGATATATAATAATTCTTCGTCGGAAACGATGTGCATATTAGTGGCTTTGGGCTTAGTATATACTCGCTATATCTAGTGGCTTTGGGCTTAGTATATTGTGACGATAATCTCTTCCCAGAGATTGAGCCTGCTATATCTTCTCATCGTCCCATTCTCAACAATATGCAAGATACGTTTTATAGTGGCTTAACGTATATATCAAGACAGCCACACGCACCTGCAACTCCCTCCTTCCCCCACTTCTGCACACCTGGTCGCGCCGACGGCTACAGTCCCAGACAAACTGCTTGTTACTGGACGCCCTGCGTTCTCATTGGCCGTTAAACAACACACCACTCCAGCTCCACGCCAATCACATTCCTCGCTAGCCATTGTCAGGACCGCCCAGCCATTCTCTCACCAGAATATCTAGTGCTCTCATGCTATGAACACCTAAGTTGACTCACCTCGTGTGATCAAATAGAGGTTTATAGCTAGCGCATATATTCCCAGCACTAATATTAATTTTACTTATTATTGTATGTCACTTCTCCTCCCTTTAACGTAATCCAGTTTTATGTTCAGTTATTTTTCCACTTGTTGTTCTGCACCATTAAGCCAAGATTTTTGCCTTTATTTCAATTTGTTTTTAGTGTTATTAAAGAGCATTGTTTATTATTGTGTTTTATGTCTCTTCCCTTACCTTACCACAGATTATCAAACACGCAGTCATTCTTTTTTTTTCTTTTTTTACTTTTTGTTTTTATATGTGGCCTGGCTTAACATCTGCCAGTGGAAGACTGCCGACCACCATACTCCACTACTTTACCGTCACATATAATTGGGGGCCTGTCCTAGGAGCTGCACTCAGGTATTGGTAATTGTGGTAAGCGTACTTGGCTTTCATTCCCTTGCTTTCAATATTTACATTAATCATTTTATTTATTCCTATGGTGCTGTGTATATTGTGCATTACGGGAGTAGCATATGGTGAGTGTGAGACAACTTTGGATTACGTGGTGACTGTAGGCCTCAGTCATACTCTTAATTGGTCGTCTCCCCCTTCCGTGTTATTACCCGTGTTTAACATCTTTTGTCCCTCAGATATTTCTCACATTTTTGACAGATTATCACATAGGTACCCTGGTACTGTGGTCTGTCTACGGGTCAATAGCACCTAATTTCTGCAATCCGACTCTAGGAGGAAAAAGAGGGCCAAAGATCCTCTAGCACGAACTATTATTGGCGAGTTGGGACCTCGCCGATAGTTCTCGTCACCAGTTGACACTCGCACCCCTACTCGTTGGTCAGAATTGATGGTATTTACTCAAGGTAGGGAATTAGCTTTCTTTTGAGCACGAAGTTCGCTAATTCTGTAAATACCATATTCAATTTCAGTGGGTACCTTTGCTTATGTTCTATAGTGACTTGGCAAGGTATGACTACATTTTTGGACTACCTCATTTATTTTGAAGCCATTTAGTGTTTCACTTGTCTTTAAACTCAGTTTCCACTAATTAGTAGGATTTTCTTGCCTTTATCCTCCCACAGTGAGTACCAGGTACAAGATTTCCTGCGACCTTATTCATTTACCATCTTGAATTACCTTTAATTATTAATAATTCCCCACAGGATAGGTATCAGTTGCCACGTTTCCTGTTTCTGACATTCACCATATTCTCACAGTATATTCGTGTCTCATTTATTTACCATGTTTCGTATCCAAACTTTCAAGGCAAATCCAGAAGGTGAAATAGAGAAATTGCGTCATGCTAAAAGGGTCGAATTGATAACTCTTGCACACGAGTATCAATTGGAAGTTCCACCTGGCGCCAACAAATATGCCATAAATAATATAATTTTAGATTATCTTTTGGATGAAGGGAAGATAGATTCTGATACTCATGAACAATACACTATTTCAGATAAACATGACTTGACAGCAATAAAACTCAAGCTAGAACTTGCTAAGATCGAGCGGGAGCAACAACAGGAAGCAGCTGCCATCAGAAAAGAAGAAATCCGCCTCAAGGAGCGAGAGGCCGCACTAAAGAAAGAAGAAAGTGAAAGAGAGGCCGCACTGAAGAAGAAGAAAGTGAACGTGAGTTGGCCTTATACAAACAGCGACTCGAGATACAACGTGAACACGACAAACGACAGGCAGAAAACAGCTCTAGAATGTCGTGACCGAGAACTCACGAGGGACGCTGCACACCAAGCTCAACTCCAGCAAGCGGCAGCTAGTCTTCCTCCCAGTTTCAATGTCTCCCATGCAAGTAAGTTAATGCCCCGTTCATAGAAACGGAGGTTGATGTGTTTTTCACTACTTTTGAGACCCTTGCTAATCAACTTAGTTGGCCTGACGACCAATGGGCTACCCTTCTCCGAGTACATTTAACAGGTAGAGCAGCCGTCACACTCAGCACTTTGGCATCGGAAAACGACTACACCACCTTGAAGCAAGCTGTGTTGGACGCCTACCTTCTCTCCACCGAAAGCTATCGACGAAAGTTCCGTGACTACGTCAAGGCAAGTACCACCACCTTCTTAGAATTTGCTAACACCAAACGGAGATATTTCATGAAATGGCTGGAGGCAGCACATGTCTCTACTTTTCCAGAGCTTGTCAACCTCATACTGGTTGAAGAATTTTTGAGACGTGTACCTCCTCCTGTCCGCCTATACTTAGCAGACAAAGAAGAGACCGATTTGGTGAAGTGCGCGAAGTCAGCTGACACTTACAGCCTCATCCACCGGCTGACACCAGAACCTACCAGTAAGAAGTCTTGGTACAGTTACGAGAAAGCGAGCCCAGATCAAGGTACCTCTCAACTGTACTGCAGGTATTGTCGACTATATGGACATACCATAGAAAAATGTGGTAAGTCCCAATCTAAAGGTAACATAGAACCTCCTAAGCCCAACCTACTCACCCTAAGTCCGGTAAGCCTGTAATGAATGGTGTTCATGCTAATGATCTCTCTCTCTTTAGCAAGCATCTATATCCAGGAACTATCACTACCCACGGTTCAGATTCAGAGGGACGTTTTGGACTTAAGATCCTGCGGGACACAGCGGCTCTACAATCGATCGTCTTGAAATCAGCTGTGCCCAACGTCGCCTACACAGGAGAGACTATTCATCACTGACCTTACTGCTACAACTCCTTATCCTCTTGCCAGAGTTTACCTAGATTGTCCCTTCGTGACCGGTGAAGTCCAAGTCGCCGTCAGGGAAAAGCCTTTTCCCATGCCTGGAGTGCAACTTCTCCTGGGCAACGACTTGGCAGAAGACCAACAACCAAACAACCTGATCGTCAAGGACATATCCGAGGTAAGCAACTCTGTGTTGGATAACCCGATTTTTGAGCATGTTCCAGCAAAGGTTCAAGAGAGTGATGAAGGTTCTCCTCCTGTTATGGTGACCACCCGTGCTCAAGCTGCACGACCACAGCCAGCTGACTCTACTGCTACCGCTGTCCCTCAGGACCCTTCGAAACTACCCCCTAATCTGACCGCTTTGGAGTTCCGTAAGTTACAGAGAGATGATCTTACCTTGACACCATTATTCTTTCAGGCTGAAACCCAATCCGACAGTGTTCCTGGGTTCTTTATGGAGAACGAATTACTCTATCGCAGGTATAGACCCAGTAAACTGAAGGACGAGGACGAGTGGGCAGACGTTGAACAACTAGTGATTCCTACCAGCCTGCGGCCCACGATTCTACACCTGGCCCACGGAGCATTGTCACACTACGGGTTCAACAAGACTTACCATGGAATTCGCAAGACTACTACTGGCCAGGTATGGTTAACGATGTAAAGAAGCATGTCAACTGTGCCACGTGTGTCAGTTAGCCGGGAAACCGAACGTTTCCATTCCCAGAGCACCACTGATACCCATCCAGGTGCCTGAGGAACCGTTCCACAAACTTATTATTGACTGTGTTGGTCCCTTGCCTCGGACCAGTGCAGGCAACGCCTATATCTTAACATCCTGTGTCCTACCACCAGATTCCCCATAGCAGTTCCAGTGAAAAACATTACGGCTGCTACAGTGGTGAAGAATTTATTGAAAATCTTCACCCAGTATGGATTTCCGAGGGAGATTCAGAGCGACTGTGGCACCAACTTCACCAGTGATCTCTTCAAACGGACTCTGGAGGAGTTCAACATCAAACAGGTACTGTCCAGCCCCTATCATCCTGCTTCACAGGGTTCTCTCGAGCGTAGTCATCAGACTATCAAGGCACTCTTAAAAAAGTTTTGCAATGAGACCTCAAAGGATTGGGATAGGCAACTTGATCTCATTATGTGCATTTTCAGAAGTCTTCCCAACGAGTCACTAGGAGTATCTCCTTATGAGATGCTCTACGGACGTAAGTGCCGTACACCTCTCAAGGCTTTCAAGGATTCTCTACGTGATGCCACCTTCAGTGAGCATCAGAATGTGCCCCAGTATCTTCAAAACCTCCGACACATTCTAGAGAGGGTCCATTCCTTTGCTAGCAACAACCTACAGAAAGCCCAAGAGAGGATGAAGACTCGTTACGACCAGCACTGCAAAGTAAGGAAGTTTAAACCAGGAGACTTAGTTCTTGCCTATTTCCCTATCCCAGGTTCTCCTTTGCAGAACAGGTTCTCAGGACCCTACCGTGTTAAGGAGTGCCGGAACAACTTCAACTATGTTCTCGAGACCCCCGATAGGCGGCGGAAGACCCAGCTGTGCCACATTAACCTGCTTAAACTTTACCAGGGTGTTCCTCCCACTGTGCTAACCACCTATTCTACATTTACAGGACCATATAGCCACAGTGAGACCTTCCCTCTTCTCCTTCCGAAAACACTGACACTGAGACAGCGCTTTCTAATTCGGAAATCCTTACTGACTTTCACAATCATTTTCAAGACAATAATTGTGCTCCTCTATCATATTCTAATACATCTCTCGCCTCACCAGATATCACCAAGTCTCCCATCCTCCATATCGACGCCAGTGGTACCGGCAACGTGGGTGACCTGGTACAACAAGGCGAAGAGACTATACGTACCAACTACCATAAACGACACCACGAGCAACAAGGAGCTACTCGTCGTCCTGAACGGGCAACACTTTGCTCCATACCAGCAAAGTACTCAGTCCACCACCATCTACATGGACCACAACCATCTTCATTTCCTACAGACAGCCCAACTCAACCATCGACTACTTCTATAATGGGCTTGCCAGCTACATCATTTCAGCCTGGAGATTGCTACACCCAGAAGTCTGACTACATCATATCAGACGTCCTCTCCAGCATCACTGAGGTAGAGCCTGCTCCACCTCCCACTCTACCTCCCGTGAACGTGACTCTACCAGAACCGCAGGCTTCGGGGGAGAGTTGTGACGATAATCTCTTCCCAGAGATTGAGCCTGCTATATCTTCTCATCGTCCCGTTCTCAACAATATGCAAGATACGTTTTATAGTGGCTTAACGTATATATCAAGACAGCCACACGCACCTGCAACTCCCTCCTTCCCCCACTTCTGCAGCACACCTGGTCGCGCCGACGGCTACAGTCCCAGACAAACTGCTTGTTACTGGACGCCCGCTCATTGGCCGCTAACCAACACACCACTCCAGCTCCACGCCAATCACATTCCTCGCTAGCCATTGTCAGGACCGCCCAGCCATTCTCTCACCAGAATATCTAGTGCTCTCATGCTATGAACACCTAAGTTGACTCACCTCGTGTGATCAAATAGAGGTTTATAGCTAGCGCATATATTCCCAGCACTAATATTATTTTACTTGTTATTGTATGTCACTTCTCCTCCCTTTAACGTAATCCAGTTTTATGTTCAGTTATTTTTCCACTTGTTGTTCTGCACCATTAAGCCAAGATTTTTGCCTTTATTTCAATTTGTTTTTAGTGTTATTAAAGAGCATTGTTTATTATTGTGTTTTATGTCTCTTCCCTACCTTACCACAGATTATCAAACACGCAGTCATTCTTTTTTTTCCTTTTTTTTTTACTTTTTGTTTTATATGTGGCCTGGCTTTGAACATCTGCCAGTGGAAGACTGCCGAACACCATACTCCACTACTTTACCGTCACAATATACTCGCTATATCTAGTGGTTAGGCCTTAGTATATACTCGCTAGATCTAGTGGTTTAGG
>WNGS01010822.1:2677-23661 GCA_020271785.1 Procambarus virginalis
TGGACCAAAGCTCATGAACAAGGGTACAGTGACCATGAGAACAGTGAGGCGAGGACAGTGACCAAGAGGCCAGTGACCAAAGGAAAGTGACCAAGAGACAGTGACCAAGAGACGGTGACCAAGAGACAGTGACCGAGAGGTGAACATTACCAAGATGAAAGTGACCATATACAGTGACCAAGATACGTTGACCAAGGGGACAGTGACCAAGAGGACAGTGACCAAGAGGAGAGTGACCAAGGGAGGCAGTGCCCGAGGACATTGGACTCGTTGGGAGGAGACTCTGGACAAGAGATAAATGGTTTACAGTATTGATTTAATGATCCAGACTGAGCCTAGGGCCCCAGGGCCCCAGGGACCCAGGGACCCTAGGGGCCACAGGGACCCTAGGGGCCACAGGGACCCTAGGGGCCACTGGGACAACAGGGACCCTAGGGGCCACTGGGACCACAGGGACCACTGGGGCCACAGGGGCCTCATGGACCACATGGACCACAGGGACTGTATGGACCACTGGGACCACTGGGGCCACAGGGACCACAGGTGCCACAGGGACCACAGGGACTGTTTGGACCACAGGGACCACAGGGTCCACAGGACCACGGCCCTAATGACCACAGGTACCCTAGGACCACAGTGACCCTAGGTGCCACTGGACGCCCAGGGACCCTAGGGCACATTGACCACAGACCCAAGTGACACTAGGGACCCTACATTGACCCAGTGGCCCCATGACCACAGGACACACAGGGACCACAAGGGACCCTAGGTCCCAGGACACACATGGACCGAGGGACCACAGGGACCACAGGGATCACAGGGGCCACAGGGAACCCAGGGACGCCAGGGACCACTGGGGCCACAGGGACCACAGGTACCACAGGGGCCACATACCACGGGACCTAGGGCCCAACAGACCAAGGGACCCAGGGACCCCAGGGGCCCAGGGACCCAGGGAACCCAGGGACCCAGGGACGGCAACAGGGACCCTAGGGGCCTACAGGACCAACAGTGACCACAGGGAACCCTAGGGGCCACAGGAACACAGGGACCAAATGTAACCACAGGGGCCACAGGGACCTCAAGGGACCAAAGGCCACAGGACAACCACAGGACCCTCGGGGCCACAGACACAGGGACCCAGGGACCAGGGACCAAAGTGGCCACAGGACCACGGACCACAGGGAACCACGGGAGACAGGCCACGACCACATGGACCTAGGGCCACAGGACCACAGGGAACCCAGGGACCACAGGGACCCTAGGTGCCACAGGACCACAGGACCATAGCGGGCCCACAGGACCACAGGACCACATGGACCTATGCCACAGGATCCACAGGGACCGTCAGGGAACTAGGGCCAGGCCCAGGGACCTAGGGAGCCACAGACCGACAGGGACCACAGGGACCCTAGGGGCCACAGGACCACATGGACCACAGGACCACAGGGACCATAGGGGCCACCGCACCACAGAACCCCCCACAGGACCACAGGCCCACTGTTACCAGGGGCCCAGGACCACAGAGGGACCCACAGGACCACACAGGACCCACAGGACCACACAGGACCACATGCCACCTGGACCACGAAGGGTCCACAGGACCACATGGACAACACAAGGGACCACAGGGACCACAGGCACCACAGGGCAACATGTACCACAGGGACCCAGTTGGCCACATACCACAGGGAGCCTAGTGGCCACAACCCACAGGGACCACATGGACCACAGGTAAACGCTATGTTGCCACAATGAACCAGGTTCCACAGGACCAACAGGACTCCTAGGTTCCACAATGGCCACATGGACCACCTTCACCACAGTGGTACCCTAGAGGGCACAGGCCACAGGGGACCACAGGTACCACAGGTATCCCCCCTAGGGGCCACAGAGACCAAAGGGACCACAGGGACAAACAGGGGACCAATGGAACCACAGGGGCCACAGGGACCACAGGGACCATAGGGGCCAGGTGCCACTTGGGACCCCAGGACCCCTAGGGGCCCCTGGGACCGACAGGGACCCTAGGGCCACATGACCCTAGGGGTGCACGGACCACGGGACCACAGTGACCACAGGGACCCTAGGGGCCACTGGGACCACAGGGACCCTAGGGGCCACAGGGACCCTAGGGGCCACAGGGACCCTAGGGGCCACAGGGACCCTAGGGGCCACAGGGACCCTAGGGGCCACAGGGACCCTAGGGGCCACAGGGACCCTAGGGGCCACAGGGACCCTAGGGGCCACAGGGACCCTAGGGGCCACAGGGACCCTAGGGGCCACAGGGACCCTAGGGGCCACAGGGACCCTAGGGGCCACTGGGACAACAGGGACCCTAGGGGCCACAGGGACCCTAGGGGCCACTGGGACCACAGGGGCCACACGGCCACAGGGACCACAGGGACCGCAGGCACCACAGGGACCACAGGTGACCGTCACAGGCACCACGTCACAAAGGACCACCCGGGACACAGGAGACAACAAGTGACCACAGGGACCACAGGCACCACAGGGACCCCAGGACCTATTGCACCACATTGCACTCACATTCCACCCATTAGACCACAGGTACCACAGTCCAATACCACATGCACCACCTTCACCACATTCACCAATACCACATATTACCACAGTTACCCACATCACCAAGGTCACCACATGGCCACAATGTACCACAATGACAAAGTTCCAACATTACCACATTCACCACATTACAACATTCACCACATTCACGCCATTCACCACATTGACCACATTTACCACATGGACCACTTCACCACATTACCACATTGACCACAAATTCACCACATCACACAGTTACCACATTCACACAACAGTCACACATCAATCACATACCAACCACATTCCCACTTTCCACCTCCCCCCATTAACCACATTCACCACATTCACCACAGTACCTACACTCACCAACAATTCCCCATTTACCACATTACCACATGCCAAAGTCACACATTCACCACAATTACCACATTTAACACATTTATCCACATTTACCAACATTTCCCGACCTTTAACACATGTCCCACATTTACACATTTGCAACAATTACTCACTTTTACCACATTTACCACATTTACCAACATTTCCACATTCACAACAGTTACCACAGTTACCACATTTGCCACACACATCAACCACATTCCAATTTACAACATTTGTCCCACATTCCCCACATTACAACATTTCCACATATTTACCACACATTTACCACATTCATCACTCAACCACATTCACCACATTTGACCACATTCACCGTACAGTTACCACATTTACCACATTCCACCACATTTACCACATATTAAAATATTCAACCACAGATTTCACACATTCACCACATATACCACATTTCCCACAATTCACCGACATTTCCCATTCACCACATTCCCACATCACCACATGTTACCATCAATTTCCCACATTTACCTGGGGGGGGGGGGGGGGCACATTTGACCACATTTAACCGCTCACGTTACCACAGGACCACTCTACCACATTACACTCACCACATTTACCCACCTTTAACACATGCACCCAGTTACCACATTGACCACCTTGACCACAGTCACCACAGTTACCACATTACCACATAGTAACCACACATTCACCACATTACGCACATGTACCACAGTGACACCAGGAACACATGGACCACAGGTTACCACAGGCACCACGGCACCAATTGACCACTATGCCAAAGGGACCACAGGCACCACATGCACCACAGGCACCACAGGACCACAGGACCACAATGGACCATAGGGCACACAGAGGACCATCAGTTGCGCAGGGGGGGGAGGGGGCATTGGCAAACCACATGTACCACATGGACCAACAGGGACCACAGCAGAACACAGGGACCCACACGCCACAGGTACCCACTGTGCCACATTTACCACAGGGTGCCACGGCACCAACAGGGCCACATTGACCACATGGCCCCAGGACCACAGGTGGACCACAGGTACCAACAGCCCACATTGTAAACCCCACAGTGACCACGAGACACAGTGACCACAGGCAAACCACAGTGACCCAGTTACCACAGTGAACCACAGGCACCACAGCAACCACATGTACCACAGTTACCTACATTGACACCACATTTACCTCACATTACCTTTTATCATGTGGACCACAGTCCAACCAACATGGCCCACATGGCCCACAGAACCACATGGCCCACCGTGACCACCATCACCAAGTCGCCCCAGTTACACATTCACACATTACCCACATTACCAAATGCACCCAAAGGTGCCCACAATGAACACAGGCCACCGTTACGCAAAATTTGCCACAGTACCAAATGCATTCACCCACTGTACCACAGAACCACCAGCACCACATTACACCACAGTTACCACAGACAACAGTTCACCAACAGGTCCGCACAGGGCTCACAGGTACCACACTGTCCACCACATTTACCCATTACGCACATTCAACCACTTTACCAAATTCACCACAGTTATCCACATTAAACCATTCACACATTTACCACATTACCACATATCACCACATTCACCAAGTTTACACATTTACCAACAATTCACCACATGTACCATGAACATTGTACCACCATTTATCTCATTGTCCACATTTACCAAATTTACCAGCATGTCACCCATTTCACCTTCACCACAGTGACCACACTAACACCGACTCCTACCACTTTACCACATTTCAAACCCCACATTCCCAAATGCACCACATTTACCACATTCACACATTTACCACATCTACCACATTTACCACATTTACCACATATTCACCACATTCACCACATTTAACACATTTACCACATTTACCTCAAAGTCACCACTTTACCAACATTTACCATAAACATTCACCACATTTACCACTTTAACTCATTCCACACATTAACCTACATTTCCTACATGCACCCAATGTACTCACATCATCCCATTTACGCCAAATTACCCCATTCACCACATATCACCACATTCACCTACAGTTACCTTCGTCACCACTTTACCACACATTCACCACATTCAAACAATCATTACCAACTTTACCACATTTACAACGATGTACCACAATCAACACATTTACCACTGTACCTAATTCCACATTTTACGCACTTTTCCACTACTCACTTTACCACATTCACCACATTCATCACTCATAACGCTTCACCACATTCAACCACATTTACCACATGTACCACATTGACCACATGCCCACATCATCCGAGCAGTTACCAATGTACCACACCCCACATTCACAATCATTTGCCAACTATTTACCACAGTGACACATGGACCCATTTTCCACAGTTCACCACTCACCACATTTCACCGTTACATTTACCAACATTTTTTACCCATACCACATGTACCACATTTGTGCCACAGTTACCTCAACATTTCCACTTACGCACATTCCCACATCACCACATTACCACATTTCCCACATGTCACCACATTTACTCAACGTAACCACATTCACTCACAGTCACCTACATTGACCACATGGACCACAGTTTCCACATTCACACATTCACCACATTTACCACATGTACCAAATCACCACATTCACCACATTTTACCACATGCAAAAAAACATCGACAACATTAACCAATTTACCACATTTACCACATTGGCCACATTCACTCACATTTAACACACATCACCACATTCACACACATTTACCACATTTTCCATTCAACACGATTTACCCACAGTCACCACATTCCCAACATTCACCACATTTATAACTCACACATTCACCCATTTACAACATTCACCTACATTCACCGACTTGACGCAACATTTCCCACATGCCCACACATTCGACCACATGTCACCACATTTACCTCATTCACCACATTTACCACATTCACAACATTAATTCACCACATTTACCACATGGGACCACATTTACTACTTTACCAGCACCACATTTAACCACAGTTAGCCACATTACCCACATATTTAAAATAAAAACCCCCCCCCCACATTTTCCACCATTTACCAACATTGTACCACATTCACCACATTCACCACATTTACCACATTCAACACATATCACCACATTTACCACTTTACCAACATTACCACATTCAACCACAATCTCTCTCAACAACAACAACTTATTATTGAGTAAAATATATATAATTTTTGTGTCCTGTGTGTTCCCTGTGGTGCCTGTGGTGCCCTGTGTTGCCCTGTGGTGCCTGTTGGTGCCTGTGTTCCTTGTGCCTTTGTCCCTGTGGTCCCTGTGGTCCCCTTGTGGTCCTGTGTACCTGTGTCCCTGTGGTCCCTGTGGTTCTTGTGGTCCCTGTGGTCCCTGTGGTCCCTGTGGTCCCTGTGGTGCCTGTGGTGCCTGTGGTCCCTGTGGTGCCTGCGGTCCCTGTGGTGCCTGTGCCTGTTGTGCCTTTGGTCCCTGTGGTGTCTGTGGTGCCTGTGATGCCTGTGGTCCCTGTGGTGCCTGTGGTGCCTGTCGTCCCTGTGGTCCCTCTGGTGCCTGTGGTGCCTGTGATGCCTGTGGTCCCTGTGGTGCCTGTTGCCCGTTGTGCCTGTGGTGCCTGTGGTTGCCTTTGGTCCCTGTGGTGCCTGTGGCCCGTGTGGTCCCTGTGGTCCCTGTAGTGCCTGTGGTGCCTGTGGCCCCAGTGGTCCCAGTGGTCCCTGTGGTGCCTGTGGAGCCTGTGGTGCCTGTGGTGCCCTGTGGTCCCTGTGGTGCCTGTGGTGCCTGTGATCCCTGTGGTCCCTGTGGTCCCTGTGGTGCCTGTGGTGCCTGTGGTCCTGTGGTCCCTGTGGTGCCTGTGGTCCCTGTGGTCCTGTGTTGCCTGTGGTGCCTGTGGTCCCTGTCGTCCCTGTGGTCCCTGTGGCCCCCTGTGGTCCCTGTGGTGCCTGTTGGTCCCTGTGGTTGCCTGTGGTGCCTGGGCCTGTGGGCTGCCTGTGGCGTGGCCTGTGGTGCCCTGGTGTCCCTGTGTCCCTGTGTCCCTGTGGTCCCTGTGTGCCTGTGGCCCTTGTGGTCCCTGTGGTCCCCTGTGGTGCCTGGGGTGCCTGTGGTCCCTGTGGGCCCTGTGGGCCCTGTGGTCCCTGTGGCCCTGTGGTCCCATGTGGTGCCTGTGGTCCTGTGGTCCTGTTGGTTCCCTGTGGTCCCTGTGTTCCCTGGTCCCTGTGGTCCCCTGTGGTGCCTTGTGGTCCTGTGGTCCCCTGTGGTGCCCTGTGGTCCTGGGTGCCTGTGGTCCTGTGGTGCCTGGGTTGTGGTCCCTAGTGGTCCCTGTGGTGCCTGTTGTCCCTGTGGTGCCTGTAGGTTCCCTGTGGTGCCTGTGGTCCTTGTGGTCCTTGTGGTTCTTGTGGTCCCTGTGGTGCCTGTGATCCCTGTGGTCCCTTTGGTGGCCTGCGGTCCCCTGTGGTCCCCTGTGTCCCGTGGTTCCTGTGGTGCCTGTGGTCCCTTGTGTTCCCTGTGGTGCCTGTGGTCCCTGTGGTGCCTGTGTTCCCTGTGGTGCCTGTGGTGCATGTGGTGCCTGTGGTGCCTGTGTTCCCTGTGGTGCCTGTGGTGTCTGTGGTCCCTGTGGTGCCTGTGGTCCTGTGGTGCCTGTGGTCCCTGTGGTCCCTGTGGCCCCTGTGATCCCTGTGGTCCCTGTGGTCCCTGTGGTGCCTGTGGTCCCCTTGTGGTCCCTGTGGTGCCTGTGGTGCCTGTGGTCCATGTGGTCCCTGTGGTGGCCTGTGGTCCTGTGGTCCCTGTGGTGCCTGTGTTCCCTGTGGTGCCTGTGGTCCTGTGGTCCCTGTGGTGCCTGTGGTCCCTGTTGGTCCCTGTGGGCCCTGGGGGTGCCTGTGGTCCTGTGGTCCCTGTGGTGCCTGTGGTGCCTGTGGTCCTGTGGTCCCTGTGTGCCTGTGGTCCATGTGGCCCCTGTGGTCCCTGTGGTCCCTGTGGTCCCCTGTGGGCCCCCTGTGGTGCCTGTGGTCCTGTGGTCCCTGTGGTGCCTGTGGTCCCTGTGGGCCCCTGTGGTTGCCTTTGGTCCCTGTGGGCCCTGTGGTGCCTGTGGTCCCTGTGGCCCTGTGGCTGCCTGTGGTCCCTGTGGTCCCTGTGGTCCCTGTTGTGCCTGTGGTCCCTGTGGTCCCTGTGGTGCCTGTGGTGCCTGTTGTCCCTGTGGTCCCCCTGTGGTCCCTGTGGTGCCTGTGGCCCGTGTGGTCCCTGTGGTCCCTGTGGTCCCTGTGGTGCCCTGTGGTCCCTGTGGTCCCTGTGGTCCCTGTGGGCCCTGTGTCCCTGTGGGTCCTGTGGTCCTGTGGCCCCATGTGGTGCCCCCTGTGGTCCCTGTGGTCCCTGTGGTTGCCCTGTGGCCCGTGTCCCTGTGGTGGCCTGTGGCCCTGTGGTCCTGTGGTCCCTGTGGTCCCCTGGTGTGCCTGTGGCCCGTTGTGGTCCCTGTAGGTCCCTGTGGTCCCTGTGGGCCCTGTGGTGCCTGTGGTGCCTGTGGTCGCCTTTGTGCCCCCTGTGGTCCATGTGTTCCCTGGTGTCCCTGTTGGTCCCTGTGGTTCCCTGTGGTGCCTGTGGTCCTTGTGGTCCTTGTGGTTCTTGTGGTCCCTGTGGTGCCTGTGGCCCGTGTGGTCCCTGTGGTCCCTGTGGTGCCTGTGGTCCCTGTGGTCCCCTGTTGGTGCCTGGGGTCCTGTGGTCGCTGGTGGTCCTGTGGTCCCTGTGGTTCCCTGTGGTCCCTGTGGTCCCTGTGGGCCCTGTGGCCCTGTGGTGCCTGGTGCCTGTGGTGCCTGTGGTCCCTGTGGTGCCTGTGGGCCCTGTGGTCCCTGTGGTTGCCCTGTGGGGCCCTGTGGTGCCTATGGTCCCTGTGGTGCCTGTGGCCCGTGTGGTCCCTGTGGTCCCTGTAGTGCCTTGGTGCCCTGTGGTGCCGTGTGGTGCCTGTTGGTGCCTGTGGTCCCTGTGTCCCTGTGGGCGCCTCGTGGTCCACTTGGTGCCTGTGGCCCCTGGTGGTTCCCTGTGGGCCCTGTGGTGCCTTGTGGCCCTTGGTCCCTGTGGTCCCCTGTGGGTGCCTGGGCCCCTGTGGTCCCTGTGGTCCCTGTGGTCCCTGTGTTCCTTGTGGCCCCTGTGGTCGAGTCCTGTGGGCCCTGTGGTCCCTGTGGGCCCTGTGTCCCTGTGGGTCCTGTGGTCCCTGTGGTCCCTGTGGTGCCTTGGTGGTTGCCGGGGTCTGTGGTCCCATGTGGTCCTTGCCTGTGGGCCTGGTGGTCCTGTGGTCCTGTGGTCCGGTGGTGCCTGTGGTGCCTGTGGTACCTGTGTGCCTGTGGTCCTGTGGTGCCTGTGGGCCCTGTGTCCCTGTTGGTGCCTGTGGTCCCTGTGGTGCCTGTGGTGCATGTGGTGCCTGTGGTGCCTGTGTTCCCTGTGGTGCCTGTGGTGCCTGGGGGCCCTGTGGGTGCCTGTGGTCCCTGTGGTGCCTGTGGTGCCTGTGGTCGCCTGTGGTGCCTGTGTGGTGCCTGTGGTGCCCTGTGGTCCCTGTGGTCCCTGGGGTCCCTGGTGGTGCCTGTGGTGCCTGTTGGGTGGCCTGTTGGTCCTGTGGTCCGGGGGGGGGGCCTGTGGTCCCTGTGGGTGCCTGTGGTTGCCTGGGATGGATGCCTGTGGTCCTGTGGTCCCTGTGGGTGCCTGTGGTCCCGGTGTGTTGCCTGATGGTGCCTGGTGGTGCCCCCTGGGGGTGCCGTGTGGGCCCTGGGGTCCTGTGGTGCCTGTGGTGCCTGTGGTCCTGTGGTCCCTGGGGTCCCTGGGATCCCTGTGGTCCCTGTGGCCGTGTGGCCCCTGTGGTCCCAGTGGCCCCTAGGGTCCCTGTGGTCCCAGTGGTCCCTGTGGCCCCTGGGGTCCCTGTGGTCCTTGTGGTCCTGTGGCCCCTAGGGTCCCTGTGGCCCCTAGGGTCCCTGTGGCCCCTAGGGTCCCTGTGGTCCCAGTGGCCCCTAGGGTCCCTGTGGTCCCTGTGGCCCCTGTGGTCCCTGTGGTCCTGTGTCCCTGTGGCCCTAGGGTCCATGTTGTCCCAGTGGCCCCTGTGGCCCATGTGGCCCCTGTGGTCCCTGTGGTCCCAGTGGCCCCTAGGGTCCCTGTGGTCCCTGGTGGGCCCTGTGGTTCCCAGTAGGCCCCTAGGGTCCCGGTGGCCTTATTCTAGGGTCCCTGTGGTCCCAGTGGCCCCTAGGGTCCCTGGGTTCCCCCAGTGGCCCCCTAGGGTCCCTAGGGTCCTGTGGTCCCTGTGGCCCTTGTGGTCCCTGTGGTCCCTGTGGTCCCTGTGGTCCTTTGGTCCCTGTGGGCCCCTAGGGTCCCTGTGGTCACTGTGGCCCCTGTGGTCCTGGTGGCCCTAGGGTTCCCTGTGGTCCCTGTGGTCCCTGTGTCCTCGTGGCCCTAGGGTCCACTGTGGTCCGTGGCCCTGTGGTCCTGTGGCCCCCGTGGTCCCCGTGGTCCCCGTGGTCCCCGTGGTCCCTGTGGCCCCTGTGATCCCTGTGGTCCTGGTGGCCGCTAGGGTCCTGTGGTCCCTGTGGTCCTGTTGTCCCTGTGGTCCTGTGGTCCATGTGATCCCTGTGGTCCCTGTGGTCCTGTGGTCCATGTGATCCCTGTGGTCCCTGTGGTCCTGTGGCCCCTAGGGTCCCTGTGGTCCCTGTGGTCCTGTGGCCCTGTGGGCCCTGTGGTGCATGTGGTCCCTGTGGTCCCTGTAGGATCTCTGTGGGACCCTGTGGGTCCCTGGTGAGTCCTGTTGGCCGCTGTGGTCCTGTGGCCCCTAGGGTCCCTGTGGTCCCTGTGGCCTCTGTGATCCCTGTGGTCCCTGTGGTCCTGTGGCCCCCGAGGGTCCCTGGTGGTCCCTTTGGTCCTGTGGCCCCTAGGGTCGCACATGGAGGTCCCTTTGGTCCTGTGGCCCCTAGGGTCCCTGTGGTCCTGTGGCCCTAGGGTCCTGTGGTACCCTGTGGTCTCTGGTGTTCCGGTGTGCCCCGTAGGGTTCCCTGTGGTCCTGGGGCCCCTGGTCCGGTGGTCCCTGTGGTCCCTGTGGTCCTGTGGCCCCTGTGGTCCTGTGGTCCCTGTGGTCCCTGTGGTCCTGTGGCCCCTAGGGTCCCTGTGGTCCTGTGGGCCCGCTGTAGGTCCGTGTGGTCCCTGTGGCCCCTGTGGTGTCCCTGGGGGCCCTGTGGTCCTGTGGGCCCCTAGGGTCCCTGTGGTCCCTGTGGTCCTGTGCCCCTAGGGTCCTGTGGTCCTGTGGCCCCTAGGGTCCCTGGTGGTCCCTGGTGGGTCCTGTGGCCCTAGGGTCCCTGTGGTCCCTGTGGTCCCTTGGGTCCCTGTGGTCCCTGTGGCCCTAGGGTCCCTGTGGTCCTGTGGTCCCTGTGGTCCTGTGGCCCCTAGGGTCCCTGTGGTCCCTGTGGTCCTTGGGTCCCTGTGGTCCCTGTGGCCTAGGGTCCCTGGGGTCCCAGTGGCCCCTAGGGCCCTGTGGTCCCTAGGGTCCCTGTGGTCCCTAGGGTCCTGTGGTCCCTGTGGCCCCTGGGTCCCTGTGGTCCCTGTGGGCCTGTGGCCCTAGGGTCCCTGTGGTCCCTAGGGTCCCTGTGGTCCCTGTGGCCCCTAGGGTCCCTGGGGTCCCAGTGGCCCCTAGGGTCCCTGTGGTCCCAGTGGCCCTGTGGTCCCTGTGGTCCCTGTGGCCGTGTGGCCCCTTGGGTCCCTGGGGTCCTGTGGCCCCTAGGGTCCCTGGGGTCCCTGTGGTCCCTGGGGTCCCTAGGCTCCAAGTCTGGATCATTAAACTCAAAATCTGTAACCATTATCTCTTGTCAGAGTCTCCTCCCACCGGTCACTGTCTCTTGGTCACTGTCCTCTTGGTCACTGTCCTCTTGGTCACTGTCCTCTTGGTCACTGTCCCCTTGGTCACTGTCTCTTGGTCACTGTCTCTTGGTCACTGTCCTCTTGGTCACTGTCCCCTTGGTCACTGTCTCTTGGTCACTGTCTCTTGGTCACTGTCCTCTTGGTCACTGTCCTCTTGGTCACTGTCCTCTTGGTCACTGTCTCTTGGTCACTGTCCTCTTGGTCACTGTCCCTTGGTCACTGTCTCTTGGTCACTGTCTCTTGGTCACTGTCCCTTGGTCACTGTCTCTTGGTCACTGTCTCTTGGTCACTGTCCTCTTGGTCACTGTCTCTTGGTCACTGTCCTCTTGGTCACTGTCCTCTTGGTCACTGTCTCTTGGTCACTGTCCTCTTGGTCACTGTCCTCTTGGTCACTGTCCTCTTGGTCACTGTCCTCTTGGTCACTGTCCCTTGGTCACTGTCTCTTGGTCACTGTCTCTTGGTCACTGTCCTCTTGGTCACTGTCTCTTGGTCACTGTCCTCTTGGTCACTGTCTCTTGGTCACTGTCTCTTGGTCACTGTCTCTTGGTCACTGTCTCTTGGTCACTGTCTCTTGGTCACTGTCCTCTTGGTCACTGTCTCTTGGTCACTGTCCTCTTGGTCACTGTCTCTTGGTCACTGTCCTCTTGGTCACTGTCCTCTTGGTCACTGTCTCTTGGTCACTGTCCTCTTGGTCACTGTCCTCTTGGTCACTGTCTCTTGGTCACTGTCTCTTGGTCACTGTCTCTTGGTCACTGTCTCTTGGTCACTGTCCTCTTGGTCACTGTCTCTTGGTCACTGTCTCTTGGTCACTGTCTCTTGGTCACTGTCTCTTGGTCACTGTCTCTTGGTCACTGTTCTTGGTCACTGTCTCTTGGTCACTGTCTCTTGGTCACTGTCCTTTTGGTCACTGTCTCTTGGTCACTGTCCTCTTGGTCACTGTCCTCTTGGTCACTGTCTCTTGGTCACTGTCTCTTGGTCACTGTCCTCTTGGTCACTGTCTCTTGGTCACTGTCTCTTGGTCACTGTCCTCTTGGTCACTGTCCTCTTGGTCACTGTCTCTTGGTCACTGTCTCTTGGTCACTGTCCTCTTGGTCACTGTCCTCTTGGTCACTGTCCTCTTGGTCACTGTCCTCTTGGTCACTGTCCTCTTGGTCACTGTCTCTTGGTCACTGTCCCCTTGGTCACTGTCCTCTTGGTCACTGTCCTCTTGGTCACTGTCTCTTGGTCACTGTCCTCTTGGTCACTGTCCTCTTGGTCACTGTCCTCTTGGTCACTGTCTCTTGGTCACTGTCTCTTGGTCACTGTCCTCTTGGTCACTGTCTCTTGGTCACTGTCCTCTTGGTCACTGTCCTCTTGGTCACTGTCCTCTTGGTCACTGTCCTCTTGGTCACTGTCCTCTTGGTCACTGTCTCTTGGTCACTGTCTCTTGGTCACTGTCCTCTTGGTCACTGTCTCTTGGTCACTGTCTCTTGGTCACTGTCTCTTGGTCACTGTCCTCTTGGTCACTGTCTCTTGGTCACTGTCTCTTGGTCACTGTCTCTTGGTCACTGTCTCTTGGTCACTGTCTTTTGGTCACTGTCTCTTGGTCACTGTCCTTTTGGTCACTGTCTCTTGGTCACTGTCTCTTGGTCACTGTCCTCTTGGTCACTGTCCTCTTGGTCACTGTCTCTTGGTCACTGTCTCTTGGTCACTGTCTCTTGGTCACTGTCTCTTGGTCACTGTCTTTTGGGCACTGTCTCTTGGTCACTGTCTCTTGGTCACTGTCCTCTTGGTCACTGTCTCTTGGTCACTGTCTCTTGGTCACTGTCTCTTGGTCACTGTCCCCTTGGTCACTGTCTCTTGGTCACTGTCTCTTGGTCACTGTCCTCTTGGTCACTGTCTCTTGGTCACTGTCTCTTGGTCACTGTCCTCTTGGTCACTGTCCTCTTGGTCACTGTCTCTTGGTCACTGTCTCTTGGTCACTGTCTCTTGGTCACTGTCCCCTTGGTCACTGTCTCTTGGTCACTGTCTCTTGGTCACTGTCCTCTTGGTCACTGTCTCTTGGTCACTGTCTCTTGGTCACTGTCCTCTTGGTCACTGTCCTCTTGGTCACTGTCCTCTTGGTCACTGTCTCTTGGTCACTGTCCTCTTGGTCACTGTCTCTTGGTCACTGTCCTCTTGGTCACTGTCCTCTTGGTCACTGTCCTCTTGGTCACTGTCCTCTTGGTCACTGTCCTCTTGGTCACTGTCTCTTGGTCACTGTCTCTTGGTCACTGTCCTCTTGGTCACTGTCTCTTGGTCACTGTCTCTTGGTCACTGTCCTCTTGGTCACTGTCCTCTTGGTCACTGTCTCTTGGTCACTGTCTCTTGGTCACTGTCACTTGGTCACTGTCTCTTGGTCACTGTCCTTTTGGTTACTGTCTCTTGGTCACTGTCCTTTTGGTCACTGTCTCTTGGTCACTGTCTCTTGGTCACTGTCCTCTTGGTCACTGTCCTCTTGGTCACTGTCTCTTGGTCACTGTCTCTTGGTCACTGTCTCTTGGTCACTGTCTCTTGGTCACTGTCTTTTGGGCACTGTCTCTTGGTCACTGTCTCTTGGTCACTGTCCTCTTGGTCACTGTCTCTTGGTCACTGTCTCTTGGTCACTGTCTCTTGGTCACTGTCCCCTTGGTCACTGTCTCTTGGTCACTGTCTCTTGGTCACTGTCCTCTTGGTCACTGTCTCTTGGTCACTGTCTCTTGGTCACTGTCCTCTTGGTCACTGTCCTCTTGGTCACTGTCCTCTTGGTCACTGTCTCTTGGTCACTGTCCTCTTGGTCACTGTCTCTTGGTCACTGTCCTCTTGGTCACTGTCCTCTTGGTCACTGTCCTCTTGGTCACTGTCCTCTTGGTCACTGTCTCTTGGTCACTGTCTCTTGGTCACTGTCTCTTGGTCACTGTCTCTTGGTCACTGTCTCTTGGTCACTGTCCTCTTGGTCACTGTCCTCTTGGTCACTGTCTCTTGGTCACTGTCTCTTGGTCACTGTCCTTTGACAGCGAAGAAAGTCATAAGCTAGTAAGTCTTCCTGGTGTTAACAAGTTACCTAGTTACCTGCCCGTCATCCAATAGTGTACTAGTGGTCCTCTTGCTGTAAGTCTAAGCCTCATCAGCAGCTCCGTAGCAACTGTCTAACTCCCAGGTACCTATTTACTGCTAGGTATCAGGGGCATCAAAGTGAAAGAAACTTTGCCAATTTGTTTCTGCCGGCGCCGGGAATCGATCCCGAGCCACAGCATTACGAGGCAACCGTCAAACAACTGATGTACAGATTCCCTTAGCCTTTCTTCGTAGGTCATTCCTCTCAGTTCCGGGACCAGTCTGGTGGCATACCTCTGAATCTTCTCTAACTTTGTGTTTAACTAGGTATGGACTCCAGGCTGGAGCTGCATACTCCAGGATTGGTCTTACATAAGTGGTATACTGGGTTCTGTAAGATTCCTTACACAAGTTTCTAAAGGCAGTTCTTATGTTGGCCAGTCTAGCATATGCCGCTGATGATATTCTTTTGATGTGGGCCTCTGGGGACAGGTTCAGTGTGTTATCAACCCCCAGATCTTTCTCTCTATTTGACTCTTGCAGGATTTCCCCTCCCAGATGATACCTTGTGTTCAGCCTCCTGCTCCCTTCTCCTAATTTCATCACCTTACACTTTCCTCAGTTGAACTTTAGCAGCCATTTTCTAGACCATTCCTCCAGTTTATCCAGGCCATCCTGTAGTCTCTGTCTATCTTCATCCGTCTTGATTCTTCTCATAATTTTTGCATCATCAACAAACATTGAGAGGAATGAGTCTATACCCTCCGGAAGATCGTTTACATATATTAGAAACAGGATGGGTCCAAGTACTGAGCCCTGTGGGACTCCGCTGGTGACATCTCGCCACTCTGATGTCTCCCCCCTCACCGTTACTCGCTGTTTCCTGTTGCTTAGATACTCCCTTATCCACTGGAGCACCTTCCCTTTTACTCCTGCCTGTTGCTCCAACTTTTTTAACAGCCTTTTATGGGGTACTGTGTCGAAGGCTTTCTGACGGTCTAAGAAAATGCAGTCTGCCCACCCTTCTCTTTCCTGCCTAATTGGTGTTGCCTGGCCATAGAATTCTATTAAACCTGTGAGGCACGATTTACCATCCCTGAACCCATGTTGGTGGTGCGTTACAAAGTTATTTCCACCCACATGCTCTACGAGCCTTTTCCTCACGATCTTCTCCATCACCTTGCATGGTGAAAATGCTCTGCCCGAAGCACTTTGCGTAATAGTGGCTTTAGGCATTGTATGTACTAGCTCTATCTATAAATCCATCAACATTTGTATCTTACGTTGTATGTATGTACTTTACCTGAATAAATATTTGTATGTATCTACTTTACCTGAATAATATTAACTGAATAAATATTTATAGCTCAGTACCTCTTGCCTGTCACCCTTCTTGTATATTGGGACCACGTTAGCTCTCTTCCAACTTTCTGGTAAGTCTCCTGTTTCCAGTGACCTGTTATACACCATAGAGAGTGGCACACTTAGTGCTTCTGCACCTTCCTTTAGTATCCATGGTGAGATTCTGTCAGGCCCAACAGCCTTTGTCACATCCAGCTCCAGCAGACACCTTTTGACCTCATCACTGGTGAGGTCAAATTCCTCCAAGTTGCTTGGTTTGCCGCCTCCTCATTTAGTGCAGGGGCTTCTCCTTGTTCTATTGTGAAGACCTCCTGGAATCTCTTGTTGAGTTCTTCACACACCTCCTTGTCATTCTCTGTGTATCTGTTCTCCGCTTTTCGCAGCTTCATCACTTGTTCCTTCACTGCTGTTTTCCTCCTGATGTGACTGTGGAGCACACTCTTTGGTGTGTGTACTCACCAAGTTGTGCTTGCGGGGGTTGAGCTCTGGCTCTTTGGTCCCGCCTCTCAACCGTCAATCAACAGGTGTACAGTTTCCTGAGCCTACTGGGCTCTATCATATCTACACTTGAAACTGTGTATGGAGTCAGCCTCCACCACATTACTTCCTACACACATGACGTGTGTGCGTGCGCGCGCGCGTGTGTGTGTATGTGTGAGCGTATGTGTGTGTGTGCACGCGTGTGTGTGCGCGCGTGTGTGTGTGTGGGGGGGGGGATCAAAAGAGTGTATAACCAGCTCAGAAGTTCAGCTGTCGATAAGTGAGGTAATGTTGACAGTATATAACTGTCAAGGGTGAGTGTGACCAGGGCTTAAGAGGTCGCCGCCTCCAGGGTAAACACTGCCCGCCTCTCTCCCGCCTTCCACTACACTCAACACGGTTTTAACATTGATGTTTTAAGAAGTTTTTGTCATTATTGATGTTTACGATAAACAAAGTGAGTTAATGTACTTATCTGAGACGTGCTTAGTGTGTACTCACCTAGTTGTGTTGGTGGGGGTTGAGCTCTGGCTCTTTCGTCCCGCCTCTCAACTGTCAATCAGTCAACTCTTCTTCGCACACAGAGAGGAAGCAGCCGGTAGCAGCTGTCTAATTCCCTGGTACCTATTTACTGCTAGGTGGACAGATTTTTAAATTTAGATTTTGCCCCGAGGGGCGAGTTTATTGGGCAGCGTTACTCATCCTGTGAGTGGACACACCGCCATAGTGACAGTATTGGGCAGCGTCACTCATCCTGTGAGTGGACACACCGCCATAGTGACAGTATTGGGCAGCGCCACTCATCTTGTGAGTGGACACACCGCCATAGTGACAGTATTGGGCAGCGTCACTCATCCTGTGAGTGGACACACCGCCATAGTGACAGTATTGGGCAGCGCCACTCATCCTGTGAGTGGACACACCGCCATAGTGACAGTATTGGGCAGCGTCACTCATCCTGTGAGTGGACACACCGCCATAGTGACAGTATTGGGCAGCGCCACTCATCTTGTGAGTGGACACACCGCCATAGCAGCATGTACAACACTCCCCAATAGGAAGAAACCCGCTGGGTTGTTTATCCTGTCACTTGTACCCAGACACAGCTGGGACTTGCTTAACTGTCTCAAGTGAACAGCTCCTCAAACAAGAAGATTAACATCTATCAACCCTTAAAAGCTTACGTTATCTTGCGGGTGCAAAATTGGGAAATCTTTTAAGAACAGTATCAATATTTGACAAATAGTGTTTCCTAACTCAAACAATGTGGGTTTTATTTCTACACATACTTCTGATGTCTCTCAGGTGTTCACATTCACGTTGATAGTGGTCAAGGCGGTGTCCGTCACTCTCACCACAGATTCTGCAACTTTGTCAGGTCCAGTTGAAGTCAATGCCTCCTTGCCTCACCATTGGTAATCTCAGACTCCTCCTGCCGGCTTTAACGACATCTTTCTGAGTTTAGGAACTTCTTCCTCTGTTGTCAAGACCTGCCGGAATCTCTCGTTGAGTTTGTTGAACACTTTCTTGTCGTTCTCAGTGAACCTGTCCTCCACTTTTCCCAGACACATTATCTGTTTCTGTGCGGTTATTTTCCTCCTTATGTGGCTGTGAAGCAGTTTGGGTCCGACCTTGGCTTTATTTGCTGTGTCTTTTTGAATGTCTCCCTACTTCTCTTCTCACTCTGAGGTACTCAGTCCTGGCCCTCTCGCGTCTCCCTCTCCGATCTTGTCATTTCTAGAGTATCTCCTTATACTTAGTTGCTTTCTACTGCAAGTATGTCCTTGTATGTAGTTGCTCTGCCAGCTTACGTCTCTGAGTCAACCGAGAGTTCATAATTTGCATTCATTCTTTTTTACTTTTGGACTGAGACAAACGTGTGTGTTGCCTCCTTACACTTGTGCGTGATGAAGTCCATCATGTCTTGAGCAGCCTTCCTCTGAGCTGTTACCCATTGTATTGCTGTTAGAAATGTTCTTACATCCTAGACACATCCCCCTTCAGTACGCCAGCCATTTGTTTTCTTTCTTGAGTAAGTGTTCCCCCTTTCTCACCAACTATTCCGTCATCACTACACCGATGTCACTCATCCCGACGGGGGCTTCCAACTTCATTTCCCTTATGTCGCTCAGAGTGAATATCAGGTCAAGTGTAGCTGGTTGGTCATTACCTCTTATTGCTGTGGGTCCTCGGTCATGTTGGTGTCAAATGTTTCTTGTTGTCACATCCAGTAGTTTACCTCTCCATGTTACTGTGCTTCTTGTGTTTCTTTGTTCTCCCAATTTATTTCTCCATTGTTAAAGTCTCCCATCATTAGAATTCGGGGTTGATTCCTCCTAGCGATAAGGCTGCAGTCTTTATTATCATAATAACTGCCATGTTGTTTCTGTCGTATACCTGCGTGGATGTTCCGTCATTTAGTGGAGGGATATATATTACATCTATATCTACTACCTAATGTCCTCCCATGACCATGGTGCCTGTTATTTGGTCTCTGAACCCTTCACAGACTGATATAACCATCTCAAAACTCCATTCTTCTCTTATCAGCCGGTCCAATCATCGTCCACCTTCATCCCTCTCTTTCCTGATTACAGTACAGTCCTGGGAAACATGTCATTTGTTAAAGCATTTGACAGTTTTGTTTCAACGAGTGCTATTACATCAGAGATGTTCATTTGTGCTCATTCCTCAAGTTCACATACTTTATTTGAAATTCAATCTATATTTGATTACATTAGTTTCAAGTCAACTTTCTTTTGTCCGGTCTCAGTTAGCCTTGGTGTCCATACCACTGGTGTAGGGGGTTTCTGTGTCAGCTTACTGCATGGTGGGGAAGTTACTGTGGCCTGGGGTTTGGGGACGATGTAGGTAGAGGTGAGGAGCCTTGTAGGATGTTGGGATGGGATGGCAGGGAGGGTATGGGATGGGGGAACAAGAATAGTATGGTATAGGAATGGTTTCTTTGGGATGGGGAGTGTCTCTATGGGACGGGAAGTGGGGGTATTTATGTGGGAGGAAAATTGTTGGGAGAACGGAATAGAGTGGTATTATCTCGTGTTCCACTTCTGTCTGTGGTTCTGGTCTGCCATTGGAGGGTTTCCCCACTCCCCCTCTGAAGTTACTGCAGTTACTAAGCTCTCTCATCTCCCTCGTTAGGAAGAAAACGAAGCATTTCCATCTGCCGAAAAGCATTTTTGTAATCCACTACATACAGAACTTTGCTCTTCTTGGAAAACATTGCCTCTTTGGATACCTCGTTCGTGAATACTACTTTTAACAGGCGATTTCTTTCGTATTGTACCTGCCAAGCCTGAAACCCTTTTCTATGCAGCTGTCAGCCATCTCCTTCTATATACCATCAGGATCTTTGCCACAATTATTCCGTCCTTTATTCCCCCGTCCCATCCCAAATCCTTATCCTAACCCGTTCCAAGTGCTATATAGTCGTAATGATTTGGCACTTTTTTCCCCTGATAACTCCCTCCCTCCCTTCCCTCCCTTTCCTGATTGGAAGTTTCCTGTTCCTGAATTCCCAACAGGTTTTCCCTGACAAGCAGCTGACCGGTGCACTCTGCAACTACCGTGAAGTAGCTACTCCGGCAACCTAACGTTACGCCGGGTTCCTTTGAATCATTGCCAATGAGAGTATTCTTGGAGGAGGCTCTTCATCAGTTTGATTTCTTGTTTCCTGAAGGCTATTTGTCTCATTCTGGACCTCAATGGGGTTTTCCTTGAGGGGGTTTAACTCCTCCTCCTCCTTAGCCGACCTCCGTTCAGTCTTAAGGATTTTTATTATGGATTTACTTCGTTTCTTTCAACTGTGTTGAACTCTTCTGGTTAGGTTAGGTTAGGTTAGGTTAGGTTAGGTTAGGTTAGGTTAGGTTAGGTTAGATTTACTTCGTTTCTTCAACTGTGTTGAACTCTTCTGGTTACACAGTATTCCGTTCTCTCTGTTCTACTCTGGAAGGATAGAAATTCTGGGAACCGTTAGAGATTGATAGCGAGTGTCCGGCCTTGCTATAACTTCCTTGAGGAAGAGACGAGCTCTATAATCTCACCCTTCTATGATAGCTAAATCAGCATAACCCCAATAAACCGGGACTGGTGCACACATCTACGCCCATTAGAGTTATACACCACCTTAGTTCAACGCCTCACAAAACTATTGTGAAAAAGTTGTTAAGTCTGACAAACTTTTAAGGAAAATGAAGATTTTACCTCAAAGAAGACATTATCTTGGCTGGAAACTAAAATA
>WNGS01010824.1:0-14625 GCA_020271785.1 Procambarus virginalis
TTTATTGATATAAATGCCTGTGTGTTGATCTCCATGATTTATATATATATATGCCTGTAATTTGATTACTGATTTATCTATGTACATGCCTGTGTACTGAATAATATCATATACGTGAAGTGATTGCCAAAGATATATCTTAGAGAAAAGTATAGATGTAAAGATAAGTTCAGTGATCAAGCGAGTGCATTCGCGGTAAATATTATTAAGAATAGTATCTTTTTGTACGGTGAAAAGTCACTGTGAGTGCATTGTGAATAAGATTTTGATCGTGAGGCCAGTGAAATCATAAGTATGCCATGTGAATGTTAATTACAGTGTTTTGCGAGAAGTTAAATAAACGGGATCGTGATAGAATTAGAAAACAAGTACTAGTCTTTTCTCACGGTCGCGAGGCCCCGGTCAGCTGATATCTGACAGGTGACGCGTGGTGCTGTCAGATGTTGCCATATCGGTGCGCTCCAGATTATTCTGTTACGGATTGAGCAGTTGTCATACATTGTTCCTGATACATTGATGCATATATATTTCTCGTTGTCTTTTAAGTAAAATACCAAAACTCTTTGGTGTTTGATATCATCCCCTCCATTTATCTCGTGACCGTGAATGGAAGTAAAACAGAGTGACTTGCCTGAGACCACGATGCGACGTTCAACGTCGAGAGAAGTGGCTGGCTACCCCTCCCCTTAAATAAGAGTCATGTCTGGTTAGTGCATGCGGACAACGCATCTGCGACTACGTTGTCCTTTCCTTTGATGTGTTTTATATCCAGCCAGTACTCCTGCAGCAGTAGAGCCCACCTCGTTAGTCGTTGGTTGGAGTTCCTCATTTTGTGCAAAAAGGTTAGAGGGTTATGATCTGTGAACACAAGAACAGGTCTTGCCCCTCCTCCCACGTACACGTCAAAATGCTTTAGGGCCATAACCAGCGCCAAAGCTTCTTTTTCAACGGTACTATAGGCCCGCTGGTATTTCACAAACTTCTTAGAGTAGAATGCTACCGGCCTATGCACTTCACTCCTCTCTTGAGCCAACATGGCTCCTATTCCGACGTCGCTGGCATCCACGTACAGGATAAACTTGGCGGAGAAGTCTGGAGATATTAACACTGGGGCCTCTGTCAACAGTCTCTTGGTCTCCTCGAAAGACTCCTGACAAGCCTCTCCCCATCTCCATCGCACATTCTTGGATAGGAGCTCCGTCAAAGGATGTGCTACCGTGGAAAAATTTCTGCAAAACCCGCGATAGTATCCTATCATCCCGAGGTACCTTAACAATTCTTTGCGCGTCTTGGGCACGGGGTATTCTTTAATGGCCAGCACTTTATGATCTACCGGGGTTACTTCCCCTTGGCCGATCACGAAACCAAGGTACTCAAGGCGAGCTTTCCCAAACTCGCTTTTTGCTAAGTTCACAGTCAAGTTTGCCTCCTCGAGCCTTCTGAACAACTCTCCGAGCCTTTCCAAGTGCGTTTTCCAATCATCGGCGTACACAACGATGTCGTCTATATATACTGTGCAGCCCTCGGCGCCCCTGAGCAACTCATTCATCATTCTTTGGAAACAGCTCCCGCTGTTTTTCATTCCAAAGGGTAACACCTTATACTGGTACAGCCCATCCGGAGTCACAAAGGCCGATATTTTCCTGGCTGCGGGAGTCAAGGAGATTTGATAGTATCCCTTGAGCAGATCGACCTTGGATACGTACCTCGCACTGCCCACCTGGTCAATGCAATCACTCACCCTTGGCATGGGGTGGGAATCGGCCACAGTGACGGAGTTCACCTTCCTGTAGTCCGTGCAAAAGCGGAATGTTCCATCGCTTTCTTTACCAGCAGGCATGGAGAACTCCACTCACTGTTACTGGGCTCCGCGAGGTCGTTCTCAAGGAGATACTCCACCTCCTTCCTCATTAGCTCTCGCTTCTCCGGGCTTACCCTGTACGCGCTTTGCTTGACGGGCCTGGCGTCCCTCACTCCACCTCGTGCGTTACACTACGGTGACGTCGGGGCACGTCGGTGAAGAGGGAGGTTCTCCATCAACAGGTTCGTCAGTTCCGCGCTCTGTTGCTCTTTCAGGTGTTGTAGCTTGTCCCTGATCTTAGACAAACTCTCTGAATTGGTGAGTCGGGTACCATCCGCCCTAGACCACTTCCCTTCCTCCTCTGGAAGCTCTTGGTCCACTTGTACACACAGGATCACCTTTTCCTGGGCTCTCGAGTCGCCGTCCGGTCCAGATTGGCGGCTCCTCCTCCTTCAAGGAAGAAAGGTTTTAGGCGGTCGACATGGCACACCTGTTTCTTTCGGGTTTTATCCGGCTTACCAATCTCGTACGTCACAGGACCCAACCGCCGTAGCACATGGTACGGTCCCTCGAACCGTGGCTCATTCACTCTGCTCTTACCCGGCAGTAATATCATCACCTGGGACCCAGTTTGGAACTCCCTCGGCGTAGCGCTCTTATCGTACCATTCCGACATCTTGCGCTGCGCTTCTTTTAGATGTTTTCCAGCCAGTTCCTTTGCTAAGGTGAGCCGCTCCTTAAACTTTAGAACGTACTCATTAACCGCTCCCACGGTACCCCTGGTGTCCACTGTTCCTTCAGCATGGACAGAGGACTTCTCACCTCGTGTCCCATATATCAGCTGGAAAGGTGAGAAACCTAGTGATTCCACCACTGCGTTACGGATGGCAAATAACGCAGGGTATACTGCCTCGTCCCACTCAGCTCCCTGCTCAGCGCAGAACACTCTCAGGATCGTCTTCAAAGTGGAGTGGAACCTTTCGATCGCCCCCTGCGACTGCGGTCGGTAGGGCGACGACCGAATCTGTGTCACTCCCCAGCTTGTCACTGTTTGCCTGAACCACTTGGACTGGAAAATGCTTCCACAGTCCGTTTGAATTTCTCTGGGCATTCCTACCCAAGAGAAAAATCGTATTAGCTGCCGGCTACTCCTTTTGACGTCAACCGCCGCATCGGAACAGCTTCCGGGAATCTGGTTGACGCACACATTATTGTCATTAGGTAGGTATTCCCTCTCTTTGTCCTTGGCAACGGTCCCACTCCGTCGACCAACAGACGCTCGAATGCGGGCCCAAACGCTGGAACAGGGACTAACGGGGCCTTTGGTATTGCGGATTGGCTCTTTCCTGCCCTCTGGCACGGTAAGCACGTCTTACAATAACGCCTCACGTCGGCGTCCATACCTGGCCAGTAGAAATGGTCCCTGATCCTATGCAACATTTTGGTCACCCCCAGGTGACCCGCAGAGTCAACAGAGTGTGACAGATCCAACACTGTCGCTCTGCACTGGGCCGGCAACACTACCTGCTGTCTTGTACTTAGAGATGCCTCTCCGGCCTCTATCCTCACAGGTCTCCACTGCCTCATTAGTATGCCTTTATGCCTGTAAAAGTGAGTGGGCTTCTCAGGACCATCACGTCCTTCATTTGCCTCACGGATCAAATTGGGGAATTCTGCCTGTTGCAGCTCCTCGAGCCTAGTGCGGTCCACCCCGAGAGAACTGGTGAGGGTCACCTGTACCTCACCTTCTGGGCTGCCTTCGCCCTCCACTCGCTCTCCGGGTTCCATAACGAGGTGATCAATTCCCAGGCCGGCGGACGTCTCCTCGTCGGCCTTATCAGATCCACACCCTCCTCGTCCGTCACACTGCCTCGGAATTACAGCACATACAGGGAACGCCTCCATGGCGATTCCTTTCTCGTCCCCATAGGCGTCGAGCACTCCGCCTTTCTTTCTGTATTGCTCCAAGCACTCCTCGTCCTTCAAGAGGTTCGGGAGGACACGTCCTCCACATGCGTCATTTCCCAAGATGACCTGTGCCTCCATCTTGGGCATCGATGCACAGACTCCCACTACTAGGGTTTGGCATCCATAATCCGAACTCAGGGTTACCCAGTGTAGGGGCATCTGCACTGGGCCTCCCACAGTGGTCACACTCGCCACTCCCTCACTGGTATCCCCGTAGTTCTCAGGGAACAGGGCTTCGCTCACTAGGGTAAAGTCTGCCCCAGTGTCTCTCAACATCTTCACTGGGATGGGGTCTGCGTCCCCCATCCTTACGGTTCCTTCACACACAAACGGGTGAATCCTCTTCTCCCCATCAAGTACGGGTCCGTCCCGCACCCAATCAGCCATCTGGTCCTCTGTCTTCACGAAGGCTACATTCCCCCGGTGTTTAGGACGTCTGCATTCGCGCGCCATGTGTCCTATTAACCCGCAGTTGAAACAGCGGATCCTTCTCCTTCCGCGGACTTCTCTTGCGCCTTCCAAAGACTCATGCTCAGCATCTCCGGCTGTAACGATAACAAGATCTCTTGAGCTCTCCCTCGGTGACTTCTTCGGCGGTTCCACAGCACTCTCCTGTCCTCTGCTGTCTCCATTTGAGGGGTAGGACTTGGGATAACTCGGTCCTATCCTCCATCCGTCCGACCTTCTATTATTCCTCCCATAGCTAGAGAATACGGGCGGTCGGTGCTGTCCCTCTCGATGTGGACGTAACGCTTCTTCTAGCATGTCCGCTCGATCGGCTGCGGCTCTCAGGTCCTTGATGTCCGCTTCCTTTACTCTCAACCTAATCTCGGGAGAGAGAACGGACAGGAACTTTTCCATGACCATCAGCCCCTTGATGTCTTCAGCCGATCTTGCTCCTTCTGACTCCAGCCATTTCAAGAATTTCCTTTCCATGTCCCTCGCCGTCTCCCCATACGACTTTTCTGGCGATCGGGTACATTCTCTAAACCTCTTTCTATAGCACTCCGGCGTCAGCTTGAACGAATGGAGCACGGCCCTTTTTACTGCATCGTAGTTGGTACATTCCTGGAGGTCGAGCATATTGTAAGCTTCACGAGCTTCACCAGTGAGCCTTCCTTGAACTAGCTCCGCCCACTCTGCCCTCGGCCACTTCTTCAACGTAGCGACCTTCTCAAAGTGATCGAAGAATCCCTCAGCCTCGTCAGGCACGAAGACTGGCAAATCCCTCTCTCTCACTCGGTGGTCCTCTTGGTGTGATGGGGCAGGTGGAGCTAGCCCTGGCCCAGCTCGCCTCAGCTCAACCTCCAGCTGCTTCATCCTAGCTTCGTGCTCGCGCTCTACTCGTCTCAGCTGTGCCTCGTTCTCTTCCCTACGCAGCTGGGCTTCTTGTTCACGCTCTTCCCTGCGCAGCTGTGCTTCTCTTTCTTCACGTTGCAGCTGTGCTTCTCTTTCTTCCCTGCGCAGCTGTGCCTCTCGTTCACGCTCTTCCTCGCGCAGCTGTGCTTCTTTTTCACGCTCCTCCCTGCGCATCTGTGCTTCTGCTTCTCGTTTTTCTCTGCGCAGCTGTGCTTCTCGCTCTGCTTCCTCGCGCTTCAGCTGTGCTTCTTGTTCGCGCTCTTCCTTGCGCAGCTGTGCTTCTATCTGCATCTTCATTATTTCCAGCTTGACACTGCGCCTGCTGCCACTGGATCCCCGGCTGCTGCTACCGATACTCAAATTCTCTCCCACACTGGCAGGTGTCTGTGGCCGTTCCTCTCCGAAGGCTTCATCACGTGCCTTGAGCTGTGCCATGATCTCGAGTCTTCTTTCTCCCACTTTGGAAGCTCTCAACTTGATCCCAAAGTGGTCGGCGATCGTTTGCAGCTGTGCCTTGGTGCACTCCTCCAGTACTTGTTCGTCTCTCGTGTCGATAAAACTGGCTACTTTATCATCCTCCATCTTGTGACAATGAGTGAAAACTTAGGCCTGATATCTAATACCACAATTACAACCTTGATCTTGCTCGTAATCCTGGCAAGGTCGCCAATGTCGGGGTGTCACGGTTCTCGTTAGTGAAGGGTTAAAGCAACGGTAGACTGGATCTCCTCTCGTGGTGGTTGCTCCGACAATAACCCTTACTCACCGTCGTTCTACGGGTCTTCCCTCGATCCTCTAGGCTCCACTGCAAGCCCCGGAGAGTACCCCAGTCGATCTCACAACCGGCCTTAAGTTGTAAGATGAGTGGAGACACAGATCGTTCCCTCAATCTGTGGCCCGAGCCGACACAGAACTCTCACACAGCCTTCAAGGTCGCCAACTGGTTTTTAGGTGTCCAGTAACACTGCAGTGGTGAGGTGTAATTGTGGTAATTGTAGTAAGAGCAATTTCAAATAGAGTGGTTTCAGGCAAGTCACTCTTTTTACTTCATTACACGGTCACAAGATCAATGGAGGGGATGATATCAAACACCAAAGAGTTTTGGTATTTTACTTAAAAGACAACGAGAAATATATATGCATCAATGTATCAGGAACATTGTATAATAGCTGCTCAATCCGCAGCAAAATAATCTGGGCGCACCGATATGGCAACATCCGGCAGCCCCTGCGTCACCTGTCAGATATCAGCTGACCGGGGCCCTCGCGACCGTGAGAAAAGACTAGTACTTGTTTTCTAATTCTATCACAATCCCCGTTTATTTAACTTTTCGCAAAACACTGTATTTAACACTCACATGGCATACTTATGATTTCACTGGCCTCACGATCAATATCTTATTCACAATGCACTCACAGTGACTTTTCACCGTACCAAAAGATTACTCTATTCTTAATAATATTTACTGTGAATGCACTCGCTTGATCACTGAACTTATCTTTAAATCTATACTTTCTCTTAAAGATTTATCACTGGCAATCACTTCACGCATATGATATTATCCAGTACACAGGCATGTACATAGATAAATCAGTAATCAAATTACAGGCATATATATATATAATCATGGAGATCAATACACAGGCATTTATATCAATAAATCATGGAGATCAATACACAGGCATTTATATAAATTCTGGGTTAATAGCCTAACACCAAATCTGGTTTACTACTAATATATATAATAATAATAATCACAGGAAATTAATAATAGTCACAGTAAATTCCTTAATGAATCCTGGTGCTTGCACACACCCACACATAGATATATATGTAAACTAATACTGTGAGCGCTCTGGGTAGCCTCACCACACACTGTGCTCTCTGTGACTTAAACTCAGGTGAGACTTGCTCACGACATATAAAATAATCTGACAAGTACCTATAGCTAACTAAAGGGGAAATGGGAGGGTAACTGTAAACACCTACTTCACCTATCCTAGGATGACAGTTGGGTTGTAGCTCCTGGTCCAGGCTCTCACCTCGTACACCCTCCAGAAACACAAGCCAACGTCATAGGATTTTCGTGTCTCGCCGCTTTCTGTACACAGCAGGTCCGTGCTTCCCCTACAGTACGTCGCCGGGTTGAAGTCGGTCTCCTGGCCGTCAACTTTCCTCCCAACTACGGCAGCCAGCCTACGTCTCGGCGGTCGTCGTACGTTTCCCAATAGTCCCTTGTCACTGTACTCCCAGAGGAACTGCCTCTCACCACTACGAAGTCACTGTGAAGTTATCAGCCGTCCCAGACGATACTGCTTAAGCTCCACACGCACAGCACCTGACTTCAGAGCACTTGAAGCTCACTTCACTGTCAATTCCCTCGTCGTCTAGATATGTCACTAGGTATTTGGGAAGACTTCTCGACGTGCTTGCATCCAACTGTTGACTCGTAGGGTTCCACAAAGGTGGGGTTACTGTCAAACTTGACAGGATCATCGATCACACGTTCAATCAAGTTGACAAGGTGGTCAACTCGATTCACTCACGGTGGATTGGCCCGGCCACTAAGCTGTCTCTTATACTGGTGGACTGCCAAGGACGTCACACGCGACGATGCCTGGCCCACTTCTTGCAACGCACCTGTTCCGGAGCACTTGTTGCTCAATATTCTGTCAATTCCTTATCTGAGCCACATCTGGGTTGCAGGAAGACCTCACAGAGTGCGCGCTAACAACTGGAGACGCTTATATCCACCGGAGCTCGGTAAATCCGTCACTCTGACAGGATGACCGATCGCACGTCCTGCCTCTCGGACGTGTCGTGAAAGACTGATCGCGCGAAGGCGCCACCATGGCTGGACCCCCTTGCCTATGTGACGTCACATTTTCCAAAGTAGGTTTTCATTGGCTCCCAGTGCCACGTCGCTGACGGTGACCAATCTGGCGACACTGACGTCACACAGTTTTGGCGGGAGAACAGACTCGCCAGCGCCATTTTGGCTCCCTAAAGGGCCTATCCCACAGGCCAAAATATTCTTCTTTCACGAATTTCTCGGCTCATCGAGAATACTGTTCTCTCCCGCATATGTTCAATTGGTGCCTGCAACGTAGAGAACACTCGGGAATAGTGGACATGACTCTTACAGCAGGCGTGGGAGAGTTAAGAAGGGGGGGGGAACACCGTCACAATATATATATATATATATATATATATATATATATATATATATATATATATATATATATATATATATATATATATATATATGTATATGCGGAAAAACCACAAAGAATTGAAGAGAGATGAACGTTTCGGCTTGTTAAGGCCATTGTCAACATCAGACTGACTGAGGACAAGAGAGAGAGGATACAGGCCAGCACCTAGACCTGGCCAACCCATCCCTAGGAAAGGATTACCAGAAACAGGAAAGATCAAAGAGGATTAAGCGGTCAGAGAACAAGGATGAAAGATTAAGGAAAAGCCTCATGAACACACAATAAATGAATATACAATTGTAATGAGACATTGTATGCCTCAATTTCAGAGTTTTTTCTTAAATTGTTGTGTAATATTGTAACTTAAAACTGGGTCAAGTTTGTACATACCAGTACTAACATTGAGAAGATTTGGACATTGACTAATTAGCGCAGACTCGATTAAATTCCGTTCCACAAAGCCATTGCAATTGGCAATGCTTTTCGCCCCATCCCAATTAATAGTGTGATCACACAAACTTGTATGTAGATACAAAGCATTAGAAGTTTGGGCAGTTCATATACTATAAGCATGTTGGGACATACGCAATTGTAAGGATTTTCCTGTTTGTCCAAGGTACACAGACTCACAATCATTGCAGGTATTCGAATACACGCAACCTGCTGTACCAGGGGAGTTTTTTATTTAAAATATGATGTATGGTGTTTTACTTAACAATTCTGTACCTAATTGTCCAAGTCGATTTATTCATGCGTTCAAAAACCTCAAAAAAGATAATTCATTACATATTACCAAGGCTGATAAGTCAAATGCAGTAGTTATTATGAATAAGGATGACTATGTTCGAAAAATGGAGTTACTTTTGGAAGATAGGGATACTTACCTATTGGATAACAGAGATCCTACTGAAAAAGTGATCGCACATTTTAACAAAACTCTCAAAACTTTGTGCAAAGGCGATAAAGAATTGATTTCTAGGCTAACAAGTCGATCTCCCTCTCTACCTTATATGTATGGTCTTATAAAAAAAAACCATAAACCTCATAATCCAGTTAGACCGATTATTAGTTCAGTTGGTTCGGCAGCTTATAAACTTTCTAAGTGGTTGATTAAAGTTTTGTCCCCTATCGTTGGTACTATTTCTAACTCGCACTTAACTAACAATGTAGACTTAATTAATAAGCTATCCACACTAAATTTGAATTTTGATTTTAAACTAGTAAGTTTTGACGTGACTGTTTTATTCACTAAAGCACCTGTTGATGATTTGTTAGAATACCTACGTGAGGAACTGCCTAAATATAATTTGAGTTTGGAGACCAATAATGTGTTGGAACTTATCAAATTATGTATAAAAGACTATTATCTCAGTTTCAATGGAAAATTTTTCAAACAAACATTTGGAATGGCTATGGGCAATCCCCTTTCCCCAGTTTTGAGCAATTTGTACATGGAGTTCTTCGAAACAAAGATCTTATCCAGGATTATCCCCTCTAATGAAGTCTGGTTAGGTATGTCGACAATATTTTGTGCATATGGCCGAGTGACCAAGACCAAATTGTTTTTCTTAATGAACTTAATTCTTTGGTACCTTCAATAAAATTCACATGTGAAAATGAGGAGAATGGTACTTCTCCATTTTTGGACATTATGATTCATAGAGTCAATAGAAGGTTCAAATTTAATGTGTATAGAAAACCTACCAACGTGGGGTCGGTTGTTCATTATTATTCAAATCATCATAATAAAGTTAAACAGGCAGTATCTTCAGGAATGTTTCTTCGAGCTTTGAGGGTATGCAGCCCTGAGTTTTTTGATGAAGAGATAACTAAAATATATGAAATTGGGAAAAGTTTACAGTACCCTAAGATGTTTTTGGATTGTTCGTTTGGGAATGCTAAACGTACGTTTTATAATGTCTCCAAAGCGAAACCAGAAAATAGAAACTCATTGGTGGTACCTTATGCGATGGGATTTGAGAAACTTTCCCCTGTTTTTAAGAACCTTAATATCAATTTGGTGTTCACTAATAATACGATCAAGTCTAATTTAATCAAAAACTCCCCTGGTACAGCAGGTTGTGTGTATTCGATTCCCTGCAATGATTGTGAGTCTGTGTACCTTGGACAAACAGGAAAATCCTTACAATTGTGTATGTCCCAACATGCTTATAGTATACGAACTGCCCAAACGTCTAATGCTTTGTATCTACATACAAGTTTGTGTGATCACACTATTAATTGGGATGGGGCGAAAAGCATTGCCAATTGCAATGGCTTTGTGGAATGGAATTTAATCGAGTCTGCGCTAATTAGTCAATGTCCAAATCTTCTCAATGTTAGTACTGGTATGTACAAACTTGACCCAGTTTTAAGTTACAATATTACACAACAATTTAAGAAAAAACTCTGAAATAGAGGCATACAATGTCTCATTACAATTGTATATTCATTTATTGTGTGTTCATGAGGCTTTTCCTTAATCTTTCATCCTTATTCTCTGACTGCTTAATCCTCTTTGATCTTTCCTGTTTCTGGTAATTCTTTCCTAGGGATGGGTTGGTCAGGTCTAGGTGCTGGCCTGTATTCTCTCTCTCTTGTCCTCAGTCAGTCTGATGTTGACAACGGCCTTAACAAGCCGAAACGTTCATCTCTCTTCTCCAATTTTTTGTGGTTTTTCCACATATATATATATATATATATATATATATATATATATATATATATATATATATATATATATATATATATATAATGTGTCGTACCTAGTAACCAGAACACACTTCTCAGCCTACTATGCAAGGCCCGATTTGCCTAATATGCCAAGTTTTCCTGAATTAATATATTTTCTCTAATTTTTTCTTATGAAATGATAAACCTACCCATTTCATTATGTATGAGGTCAATTTTTTTTATTGGAGTTAAAATTAACGTAGATATATGACCGAACCTAACAAACCCTACCTAACCTAACCTATCTCTATAGGTTAGGTACCCAAAAAAGTTAGGTTAGGTAGTCGAAAAACAATTAATTCATGAAAACTTGGCTTATTAGGCAAATCGGGCCTTGCATAGTAGGCTGAGAAGTGCGTTCTGGCTACTAGGTACGACACACACACACACATATATATATATATATATATATATATATATATATATATATATATATATATATATATATATATATATATATATATATATATATATATATATATATATATATATATATATATATATATATATATATATATATATATATATGTGACGGTAACGAGTTGGAAATGGTGGTCGGCAGTCTTCCAACTAGCAGGTGTCAGTGCTGGGCCACATATAATATAAAAAAAAAGGGGGGGAAAAAAAGAGAAAAAAAAGAATGACTGCGTGATTGGTAATCTGTGGTAAGGTCGGAAAGACGAAAGACAATAATAAAAACTGGATTTTAATAACAATAAAAAAACACAAATTGAAACAAATGCAAAATCTTGGCTTACTGGTAACAAATGTCAAGTGAAAAAAAAATACATAAACATGAAAATAGATTACGTTAATGGGGAGGAGAATTGACATACAAAAGTAAATAAAATATGAATGCTGGAATATATGCACTAACTATAAACCTCTATTTGACCACACAAGGTGAGTCACTTAGGAGTTCATAGCTTGCGAGCACACAATATTCTGGCTGGCAGAAACGCAAGGGACTCCAACAATAACTGGCGAGGTCTTGTGATTGGCGAGGAGCCGGAGTGGAGTGTTGGTTGGCGGCCAATGAGGAAGCTGGATGGCCGCAAGTCGCTAGTTAGGCAGTTGAAGGGTTCGGCGCGTCGACCAGGTGCAGCAGGTGCTGGAGTGGGGGGGAGGAGGGAGTTGCTGGTACGTGTGGCTATCTTATAATACGTTTAGCCACTACAAAACGTATCTTGTATATTGATGAGGACAGGAGTGAGTCGTAGAAATAGCAGGCTAAATCTCTGATAAGAGATTATCGTCACAACTCTCCCCCGAAGCCTGCTGTTTCGGGTGAATCATGTCCACTGGAGGTAGAGTGGGAGGTGGAGCTGCCTCTACCTCATGCACTCTGGAGAGGGCATCAGCGATGATGTTGTCAGGCCCCTTGATGTAGCAGATCTTTAAATTGAAGCCTTGAAGATATAAAGCCCATCGCAGCAGACGTTGGTTATTAAATTGGGCTTGATGTAAGAATCTCAGAGGGTTGTGGTCCGAATAGATGGTAGTGGACCTAGCACCGTGCAGATATGGTGCAAAGTGTTGTAAGCTCAGGACGATGGACAGGAGTTCCTTCTCTATAGTACTGTAGTTCTTCTGATGAGGCTTCAACTTGCAACTGTAGTAGCTGACAGGTAGAACCTCCTCGCCTCGCTGCTGCATTAAGACACTTCCGATGCCGGTACCACTGGCGTCGACATGGAGGATGAAAGGCTTCTTGATATCTGGTGAGGCGAGAATGGGATTAGAACAGAGGAGGAATTTGAGTTGTTCGAATGCAACGGTTTGCTCTCTGGTCCAATTATACCGTTGCTTGGGACTGGTTAAGGTGATTAATGGGGTTGCAACAGTGCTAAAATTCTTCACAAACCTACGGTAATAGGAAGCAAGACCAAGGAAGCGCAGGAGCTGCTTCCTGGTAGTAGGCTGTGGATACTGTTGGATTGCTTGAATGTGAATGTTTAACGGAGCCAGGCTGCCACTCCCTATAACATGACCCAGGTACCGCACTTTACCTTTCGCGAAGGTGGACTTGCCCAAATTGATGGTGAGGCCGGCTTTCAGGAGCTTGTAGAACAATCGTTGTAGCTGGAGCAGGTGTTCGCTCCAGGTGTTGGATGCTACACGATGTCGTCCAAATAGGCATAGGTGTTTTCCAAGCCCTGGATGACGCGGTTGACAGCTCTCTGAAAGGTGGCTGGGGCATTGCAGAGTCCAAAGGGAAGGCGATTGTACCTGTAGAGACCAAACGGGGTTATAAAGGCGGACAGTACCTTAGCTCGCTCCGTTAAACTCACCTGGTAGTAGCCCTTTAGTAGGTCTACCTGAGACAGGTAGCGGGCATTACCAATGGCATCCAGAATGTCGTCTACCCTGGGTATTGGGTAGGCGTCCTTCACTGTGACCTGGTTCAACTTCCTATAATCCGTACACAGACGGATTTTGCCGTGAGGTTTGGGTACCAGGATGCATGGTGAGGCCCAGGGGGACTCACAGGGGGTAGCCAGTCCATGGTCCAAGAGATACTGTACCTCAGCCCGCATGACTTCCGTTTTGCTCGGGCTGATTCGGTAGAATGGTTGGCGAATCGGCTGGGTGTCAGGTAGCAGTTGGATGTCGTGCCGAGTTACAGTACACTCTTGGGGGTCATCTCGAAACAACTCTTGATATTCTCTGACGAGTTTGATTAGTGGAGCACTATTATCGTCCTGAAAATGATGTTGAAGGTTAGTAAGGATTTCCGAGTTAGAGAGCGCTGTCTCAGTGTCAGTGCTCTCGGAAGGAGAAGCAGGGAAGGTCTCACTGTGGCTGTATGGACCTGTAAATGAGGTGAAATTGGTTAACACAGTGGGAGGAACCCCATGGTAGGGCTTGAGTAAATTAATGTGGCACAGCTGGGTCTTCCGCCGCCTATCGGGGGTCTCGAGAACGTAGTTGAAGTTGTTCCGGCACTCCTTAACACGGTAGGGTCCTGAGAACCTGTTCTGTAAAGGAGAACCTGGGATAGGGAAATAGGCAAGCACTAAGTCTCCTGGTGTAAACTTCCTTACTTTACAGTGCCGGTCGTAACGAGTCTTCATCCTCTCCTGGGCTCTCTGTAGGTTGTTGCTGGCAAAGGAATGGACCCTCTCTAGAATGTGTCGGAGATTTTGAAGATACTGGGGCACACTCTGATGCTCACTGAAGGTGTCATCACGTAGAGAATCCTTGAAAGCCTACGTTTACCTTTTCCAGGTAAACTCGGGCAAGTGGATAAGGAGTTTGTAGCAGTAAGGTCAGTGATGAACACAGTCTCTCCTGTGTAGGCGACGTTGGGCACAGCCGATTTCAAAACGATCGATTGTAGAGCTGCTGTGTCCCTTAGGATCTTAAGTCCGAAACGTCCCTTGAATCTGAACCGTGGGTAGAGATAGTTCCTGGATATAGATGCTTGGTAAAGAGAGAGAGATCATTAGCATGAACACCAACATTCATTACAGGCTTACCGGACTTAGGGTGAGTAGTTTTAGACTTAGGGGGTTCGACGTTTACCTTAGATTGGGACTTACCACATTT
>WNGS01010825.1:0-42022 GCA_020271785.1 Procambarus virginalis
CTCATCTTTGCATTTTTTAAGCACCCTGGCAAACACTTAATCCGGACCTGGGATTGTTTTGGTTTGAGTTTTACTATTTGTTTAATTACATCCTCCTGGTAACTGCTAAACTGGTCAACGTGTCCTCATCCGCACCTACATAGACTTGTTCAGGTAATGGCAATTATCATGTTCCTCTTTAGTAAATACAGAGATAAAATATTTATTAAAAATACTACTCATCTCTTCGTCATTATCTGTTATCTGACCTGTCTCAGTTTTTAATGGACCTAACCTTTCCCTAATTTTTTTCGATATAACTGATAAAACCCTTTAGGACTTGTCTTTGCTTGTCCTGCTATGCGAACTTCATAGTTTCTTTTGCTTTCCTTATCTCTTTTTTAGCATTTCTAACCAGTTGTGCGAATTCCTGTTCTAAACTGACTTCCCCATTCTTAATCCTTTTGTACCACGCTCTCTTTTTACCTAAAAGATTCTTCAGATCCTTTGTTATCCACTTTGGGTCATTAATATTCGATCTATTCAATTTGTATGGTATACTACGTTCCTGTGCTTTGCTTAGAATATTTTTTAATAAGTTATATTTTGAATCCACATCGAAATCCCTTTTTTACGTCACCTATCACTGGGTTCACGTCTCACTCTAAGACAAGCCCACCCCCATGCCCAAGACTTTCCAATCTATTTGACCCAAGAAATTTCTTAGGCTATTAAAATCAGCTTTTCGAAGATCTGGCACTTTAACAGAATTTCTCCTACAGATCTATTCCATTCTGTTCTAAATTTGATTTCTTTGTGATCACTGTTTCCTAGCTCACTTCCTATTTCGATATCATTAATTTGTGTTTCCCTGTTAATTAACACTAAATCTAAAATATTATTTTCCCTCGTTGGTTCCTTAATGTGTTGCATAAGAAAGAAATCGTCAATTAATTCTAGAAAATCTTCTGCTTCATTATTCCCTGTACTGTTGAACTAATTTATTCCACTAAAATTAAAGTCACCCATGACACAAATACTGCTAGACCTAGATGCTCTAGATATTTCATCCTATAGGTGCTTCGCTTCCATCCTGTCTAAGTTTGGTGGCCTGTAAATAACTCCTATTATAAGATTATTTGCTTTTTCGTTTAATTGTATCCTAATAGTTTCTGTGTGTATGTTCAGTTTTGATTCCCCCTTTGAGACTACATTTCAAATTTTCCCTAACATATATATGGCTACTCCCCCTCCTCGTCTAACATATCTATCTGTGCAGACAAGAGCATTTAAATCGTGTATTTTATTTCTTAGACTTCTACTGTTAATGTAATATTCCCTAAGTGTGTTGTTATTTTGAAGCCCTTCTCTTCCCTGATCATTTTGCCAATTTGTTTCTCCCACAAACACATACTTTTATTACTTCCTTTCTCCATTTCAATTCCCATACCACTATCTACTAACAGTTTAAACCCAAACCCAAACAAACGCCTCCAACCACTGGTTCCAACGAGTTCGTAACAACAACATCCCCAGCCCTCGATAGATGCACCCCATCCCGAGCATTCATTTCATCTCTTCTATAGAAGTGTTCCCAGTTATCTGTGAAAGGTATTGCATTTGATTTGCAAAATCTTTCCAGCAGGCAATTGACACCAAGTGCCCTCAACCTCCATTCTTTTCCCACTCCCTTTGTTGAATGCCACATATGATCATGATTCCTCCCTTGCTTCTAACTAAATCCATGGCTGTCTTATCCCTCTGCATCGGTTCCTCACTCCTAACTCGTCCAACATCATTTCCACCTGCAATATTACATATAATGGGTTTGTTCCCTTTCCAGCAGTAATATCATTCATGTCATTAATAATATCTCCAATTCTGGCTCCCGGATAGCAAACCCTTAACCTGTTCCCCCCTATCTCTGGCACAAAACGTTCTGTCTAAATACCTCACCTGGGAATCTCCCACAACCAAAATTCGCTTCGTTCCTCCCTTTTCCTTTTGAGCACTTTGAGGGACCTGCGCTACGTTGCTCTTCGTTGCTTTGCCTTTTGAACGAACTACAGGCTCACCACAGCACTCGTCCTCCAACACGGCATATGCGTTAGAAGTCCTTAGGATATCAGTAGGCGGTTTGTCAAAGTCTTATTAAGGTCCCTGTCTATTACAACTTTCCAAGACGAGGTCTTTTAATTACCGGTTGCCTCCTTTGTTTCTTCCTGATGTTTCAACTGTCGTACCTCCTCCCGTACGAAAAATCCAACTCTCTGAGAACAGAAAAAATCCAACTCTGTCCTCAGAGCTCCAACTAGACTCATCAGTTCCCTCACTACACCTTCCATATTACTATCATATGCAATCATATTGATTGCATTCACAGTTAATGGAGTTAAACCTTTGTGCCTGATTTGCCAAGTGCCACTCAGTCATTACAAAGCCAGTAACTTGAAACGCCAATTTGAAACTAATCGCAACAATTTTCGTTTGATTTCCAACTTAAATCAGACTTAAGGAAAATTAAGGTAAATGAGTTAAAATCATCAATAGCCACCAGATACAGCTGACATTTTTCAGTAAGGAAGCTGATAAAACGAAATCGAAAATGTGATTTCTGAAACTAATGCAAAATAACAGTTTCTTCAGGCATGAATTCAGATGATTGCATTAAATATGCTTTTTTAATTTTATAAGAAAATGTTAACACAATGTGTATGGAACAATAAAAACGTTATTGTAAATTTGGTTTATGACCCGTGGCTCTCAAATATCTGAGCTTTATCATTTGTGGCTCATACAGTAACTAGTTTAGCTTGGCCCATAGTCTATACTATTGGAGAAGCTATACACAAGATTTTGTTGTATGCTCGATAAAGCAAGATATGTATAATGAATCCTTAAATTGATCTCAACACTCATAAACATGTATGAAAACCTTTAAATTGGCCCGCATGCAACCTTGCTTACACAGAATGTTTTTTTGAGAACAAGAAGGTTCTCAGCAGCAGGTATGAGTTGGCCACTTATGGCTGTAGCCTCTTCTATATTAGCCATTACCCATCCTACAAGCAACAGTCTAGCAGATCAGATATTTTAAGATCAAAGGAGGTCTAGAGGAAATACCCACCACTTGCAGTTGTTAATCAGGTAAAGTTAGATATTCTATATAAATAAAAATGGAAATGTTTGTTTGTTCAAAATCGCTAATCTCTGAAAGTTCTTCACCGATTGCTTTGAAATTTTCACACAATGTTCCATTCGCCTCAGAGCGAGGTTTTATATACATATTATATTGATGTCACGTCTATGACGGAAAAAAACATGCCTTTTTTGAGAAACTGTGTTTTCCGTATGTTTTTCATGTGATGGAAAACTTCGAAACCTCTTTACCGATTTCTTTGAAATTTTGGCACAACGTTACATTGGAATAGGCGAGTGTTTTTATACACCTACTATATACATGCCTCACCTGTGACAGGAAAAAACATGCATTTTTTGAAAAACAGCGCCATCTGTAGGACGCAGGAGCAGCACAGGCTTTAATCTCCGAAAGTTCTTCACCAATTGCTTTGAAATTTTGACCCAAAGTTCCATTCGAGTACGTGCATGTTTTTATATACCTACAATGTAGATGCCACTCCTGTGACAGGTAAATCAATGTTTATTTTTTCTAAACAGCGCCATCTATTGGACGTAAGACCAACGCAAGCTATACAAAGCATATTACGATTCTATTTCATTGTTTCCAATTGCATTGATAAATTGAATTTTCATATTTTGATATATTTTCATTTTGATTTAGTCATTTTGTGTGACATTGCATTGGAATGTCACACAATTCTGTGTTGATTTTTTGTTGTTTTTCACACTGTTCATTTCGTGAGTATAGTTTATTTGTTTCTTTTTTCATTGTTTCTATTTCATTGTTTAACTGTTCTTCTTATTTTTCAATGCAATTGGTGGTGAAATTGAGCTGTGTCGATTGATCTGCGTTTGAATTTAAATATTTCGTTAGTATTTTTTGTTTTTGTTTTAAAAACATGAAATTGGACAACACGTTTATTTCTCAACTACAAATGTGCAACAAACAGCTATGAATCCACCGGCTACTTCGTTAACTGCTTTCTTCACGTTATGTCAGAATGACGTGTTTGCCAAAACACTGCTGTATTATGAAGTGCCTACGTATTACACATGGAATGCCAGTAGAAAATTATTTGAACGACGCAAACGAGGAGAGCGAGTCGACGGACAACTTGGCATATTCAAATAAACTCTCGATTGGCAGACTGTAAACCATGCATCCCAATCAGGATGAATGCTTCTTTCTTCTTACGCTGTTGGTAAATGTGCCCAGTCCAACGTCTTCCAGCAACTGACATTTGTCAACGGCGTAACACATGCCACTTCCCATAGTTCATGTCAAGCTCTGAATTCATTGGAGAACGACCGACATTGGGATGTATGCATTAATGACGCGTCCAACACGTCACATCCAAATCAAATTCGTGCATTGTTTGCAATCATATTGACCGCCTGCTCTCCTTCATCTCCAACAGAGTTATGGGAGAAATATTAATCGCATATAGCTGAAGATATTATGCGTCGAATACGAAAGGAAAATTCAAATATGACCATGGCTTTTACAGCAAAAATCTACAACGAAGCGTTGATAGTGATTGAAGACTTGTGCTTAGAAATCGCGAACAAAGTTCTCAATCAATTGGAAATGTCATCACCGAATCGATCTGCTGCTGCTTCGTTCATGTAGAATTGCGTCGTGAACAAAATTACAACACGCGTGATCTGTTGTCGTATGTTTAATAAAATATTCCTAAGCTAACGCTTGATCGAAATGGCATTTACAATCAAATAATTCAAACTGTCAATAACGGGCTTGGAGAAATCTTCTTAGATGCGCCAAGAGGAAGTGGTAAAACATTCTTAAATAGATTGATTCTGCCAGCATTTCGATCCCAAAATGGCATAACCTTAGCTCTTGCCTCGTCCGGAATTGCTGCGACATTGCTACCAGGTGGATGAATTGCTACTTCGGCTTTGAAATCGCCATTGAACATGCAATTCATTGAAACTCTCACGTGCAACATTTCCAAAGCATCCGGCCTGGGAAAAGTATTGCAGAAATGCAAACTTATTGTTTGGTATGATTGCACAACGCCCCACAAAAAATCGCTCGAGACTCTTGATCGATCATTGCAAGATTTGCTTGGAAACATCAGACTATTTGGGAACGTGCTAATATTGGTTGCAGATTTCAGGCAAACATTACCTGTAATTCCTCGATCTACACCAGCGGACGAAATAAATGCCTGAAATACTCTATTTTGTGGCGCCACGTAAAGACATTTAAATTAACCACAAATATGCGTGTAGTTATGTAGCTACTGCAAAACGATCCATGAGATGAGATATTCTCACATCAATTTCTGGAAATTGGGAACGTAATCATGCCGGTTGATCTGACCTCAGGATGAATTTCATTGCCTCATAACTTCTGCAATTTAGTGACGTCAAAAGAAAAATTGTATGAAAAAGTATTCCCAATATTCAAACCAATTATAAGAATCACGATTGGCTGAGTGAACGAGGTATTCTTGTGCCAAGAACAAAACGTCTACGACCTTTATCAATATTATTCAGTCTAACATATAAAGCGAGGCAGTCACATACAAGTCCGTCGACACTGTTAAGGAAGCAGATGAAGCTGTTAATTATCAAACAGATTTTTTTAATTCACTCGATCTGCCAGGGATACCATCACACGTACGGCAATTGAAAATCGGCTTGCCAATTATCATGTTGCAAAATACCAACCAGCCACAACTTTGCAACGCCACGCACCTTGCAGTAAAAAATTATTCAGCGACGTCGTAGAAGCAACAATCTTGACAGGACCTTTCAAAGGTGAAGATGTCCTCATTTCTCGCATTTCTTTCCTTCTAACAGATATTCCATTTCAATTTAAGAGATTGTAATTTCCAATTCGATTGGTGTTTGCAATCACCATCAACAAAGCTCAGGGCCAATCTTTAGAATTGTGCAGTTTATATCTAGACACGGATTGCTTCTCACATGGACAATTATATGTTGCGTGTTCTAGAGTCGGCAAACCAGACAATCTCTATATCTCCACATACAATGGCACAACAAAAAATATTGTATACCCACAAGCATTGTGATATTAAACATATTAGAAACGTGCGCTTTCTCTTTTCTTTCTATCCCATTTAACCAGACTGAGCCACAGCAACGCGTGGCAGGTACTGCTATTAAGAACATAAGAATGATGGTAACTGCAGAATGCCTATTGTCCCTTACGAATACGCACCTATTTATAACCACCCAATCTCATTCATATATATATATATATATATATATATATATATATATATATAGGCAAGTTTTCTCTTTCAGCGCCTCAGTGTCGCGATCCAGAGGGGGAATGCTCGCTGCATCCTCGGTTCCTGCCCACGTCGGAGGAGTTCGAGGAAATCTACAGCCTCTAGGAAGCGAACTATTTTTGTGTCCTCTTAATGCTCATTTTTTTGTATACAATCAGATATGCAACTGTATAACCTTGCTAATAAAGTGTACACCATAAAAAAGGGGGTGGTAGGAGAAGCGAACACCCTCATGTATTCAGAGTTAAATGGCAAGTTTTTCCCTGAATGCTCTGTGTTCCCTTCTCTGAGGCTGTGGGTCCCTATAATTGCACCAGAGGTGGTACCCCCCTATATATATATATATATATATATATATATATATATATATCACTTAGAACTCTTTGACCCGGCCAGGATTCGAACCCATGCCGTCCAGGATCACCCTAAACGTACACAGTACTGTGACCACCGCACCAATGATCGTCGATCATTGGTGCGGTGGTCACAGTACTGTGTACGTTTAGGGGTGATCCTGGACGGCATGGGTTCGAATCCTGGCCGGGTCAAAGAGTTCTAAGTGATATATGGCTTGCGCGTTCATGCAGCTTTCTCACATATATATATATATATATATATATATATATATATATATATATATATATATATATATATATATATATATATATATATATATATATATATATATATATATATATATATATGTATACAGCACACTCCTAGCTGCTCCTCTTGGAAGGAATGCCATCGACGAGATCCTTGGTAGGAAGATCACTGACCTGAAGAGAATGAACGAGAGGATTGAAGACATCGATGCCCATGACGCACTTTACCTCATCACCAGATGCTTGTCCCTCCCCAGGCTGACCTATTTTCTAAGATGTTCGCCATCTTTCAACAATATTAAATTAGAAGAGTACGACAGCTTGCTGAAATCAACACTAGAAAAAACCCTCAACATTTCCCTCAGCGACTCACAGTGGAAACAGGCCTCCCTTCCTGTCAGACTCGGGGGCCTTGGCATGCGCACAGCAACACAAATTGCTGTACCAGCGTTCCTGTCCTCTTCAGTGGGGTCTGACAACTTGGTGAAGGAAATCCTACCTGAGCACCTAGTTCAACAGGCAGGGGTTCATGATCCCAGCTTCACAGACTGCACAACCAAATGGGTCTCTCTCGCAGGACCAGCACCGCAACCACCGCCTTCTGAAGCCCATAAGCAATCCAGCTGGGATCGCCCCATTGCCGACCAAGAAGCTGCGACTTTGCTAGAAGCTGCGACAACACCACATGACACTGCCCGACTTAGAGCTGTAGCAGCTCCCCATGCAGGCGATTTCCTATTAGCAACCCCAATGTCAGCAACCGGCACCCGTCTCACACCGCAGGCCCTCCGAATTGCCGTGGCTCTCCGTCTCGCTGCCCCAATCCACACCGAATACAGGTGTATTTGCGGCGAGGCAGAGGCGACAGTTACGGACGGCATGGCCTTCTCTGCCAAAGGACAGGAGGATGGCATGCAAGACACGGCGAGGTCAATGACATTATTAAGAGAAGCCTTACCACAGCCGGTTGTCCAGCAGAGAGAGAGCCCCGTTACCTAATGTCCCGCAACTCTAATGAGCCTGTTGGTCGCCCAGACGGAATCACGGTGAACCCCTGGAAGAATGGTAGACAGTTGGTGTGGGACTACACTTGCGTTTCAACTCTAGCCAATACCTATGTTGACTTCAGTGCTACTCAAGCAGGAGGAGCTGCCAATCACCGGGAAGCGGCCAAGTCACGTAAATACAAAGACCTTGAGCACCACTACAATTTTGTCCCCATTGCCTCAGAGACACTTGGTGCCTGGGGTAAAAGTGCTGCTAGCTTTTTGAAGGAGTTGGGTCTAAGCTAATCGAAACAACTAGAGACCCTAGGGCTGCCAGTTTTTTTTTCAGCGCCTTAGTGTGGCAATCCAGAGAGGAAATGCTCACTGCATCCATGGTTCCTGCCCGCCATCTGAGGAGCTTGAGGAGCTATTCAACTTGTGACAAGCAGCCTTGTACCCTGCATGTAATCAATATTGTTACTTTTTTTGTGTAAAGACATTTTCAAATAAAATTAGATAAATATACACACATACCAAAAGAATAGGGGTGGTAGGAGAAGAAAATATCAAAGTGTTCAGTGAGGATCCACAAGGTCTTCTCTGAGTACTCTTTATTTTCTTCTCCGAGGCTATGGGTCCCTACACTTGCACCAGAGGTGGTACCCCTTCTAGGTTAAATATATATATATATATATATATATATATATATATATATATATATATATATATATATATATATATATATATATATATATATATGACAGTGTGTGTCAGACCACGGAGGAAAATTGAAACAGGAATTTCCTTAAGTACTTTCGTATATTAATACACCTTCAGAAGGAGTGATTTTACAGGTCGAGTACTGGACATAAATAGGCAGGAGAGAATGGTGGAGTGAGGTGAGGTACAATACGTGGACACTGCAGAGGGCCTATTGGCCCATCCGATGCAGCAACCACACACAGGTCCACACATGGATAATTATAGCATAAAATAGTAAATATTTACAATGAATTAGTGAGACAAATGTGTTCCAATGATCCTACTTAAATCGCCCTTTAATTGATCTATTAACATTTATTTAATTAAATTAAAGTAGCAATTTAAGTAGGGTCATTGGAACACATTTGTCTCACTAATTCATTGTAAATATTTACTATTTTATGCTTGTCAATATTTACCCAGGTTCGAGTAAATGCATTCATTCTTATGCTATTGCATAACGCTCCTAATACCATGAGCCTCTATTTTTTTAATCAGTTTTTCACGAGGCACAGTTTCCCAAACTTTGCTAAAGTCAAGGTTCACCACATCACAAATCTTACCACTATCAACTGCCTCAACTATGCTAGAATAAAATAATAGCAAATTTGTTAAACTTGAACGGCCATTTGTATAATCATGTTGTGAATCGTTTATTAATTTATGTTTTTCAAGATGAAGATGAATGGTATTTGCGGTTATCGATTCGAATAACTTTCCCACAATAGACGTTAGGCTAATTGGCCGATAGTTTGACGCAAGTGATCTATCGCCTTCTTATAAATTGGTACCACATTAGCAATCTTCCACGACTCTGGCACTGCCTGACTTATGATTTATTAAATATGGTTAACAATTGCTCGCAAAAATCCTCTTTGTTTAAGCACCCTGGCAAACATTTCTTCCGGCTCTGGGGATTTGTTTGGCTTGACTTTCACTATTTGTTTAATAACATCCTCCCTGGAAACTGCTAAACTAGTCAACCTGTCCTCTTCCCCACAACCATAAACGTGTTTGGCTGAAGGCATAATGTTAAGTTCCTCTTTAATAAATACAGAGATAAAATATTTATTAAAAATACTACTCATTTCTTCGTATTTATCAGTTATCTGACCTACCTCAGTTTTTAATGGATCTATCTTTCCATAATCTTTGTTCGATATATCTGAAAAAAAAACTTTTAGGATTTATCTTTGCTTGCCTTGCTATGTGAACTTCATAGTTATGTTTACCCTCCTTATTTTTTTTTACATTTCTAACCGGTTGGACGAACTTTTGTTCTAAACTGACTTCTCCATTCTTAATCCTTTTGTAACAAGCTCTCTCTCTACCTATAAGGTTCTTCAGATCCTTTGTTAACCATTTCGGGTCATTATAATTTGATCTATTCAATTTGTATGATATACTACTTTCCTGTGCTTTGCTTAGAATATTTTTAAATAAGTTGTATTTTGAATCCAATCCAATCGAAATCCCTTTATACATCACCCATCTCTGGGTTCACGTCATTCTCCAAGACCAGCCCACCCCCTATGCCCAAGACTTTCCAATCAATTTAACCCCAACAAATTCTTAGGTAATTGAAATCAGCTTTTAGAAAATCTGACACTTAAACAGAATTTTCTCCTACAAATCTATTGCCTTCTACGCTAATTCTGATTTCTTTGTGATCACTGTTCCCTAGCTCACTCCCTATTTCGATGTCTTTAATTTGTGTTTCCCTGCTAATTAGCACCCTTTAGATTCAAGTATAAAATTATTTTTACGCATTGGTTCCTTAATGTGTTGCTTAAGGAAGCAACCATCAATTAATTCTAGAAAATGTTCTGCTTCATTATTCCCTTTTCTGTTAAGCCAGTTTATTCCACAAAAATTAAAGTCACCCGTGACACAAATACTGTTTGACCTAGATGTTCCAGATGTTTCATTCCATAGATGCTTTAGTTTACATACACAACTGTAACCTGTAAACACGCGTTGTTTGTTGTTTTAGATTCAGCTACTCAGAACAATAAGTTCCAGTAGCACGGGCTATGGTCCCGTAAGTGTGTGTAAACACGCTGTTGTTGTTGTTTAAGATTCGCTACTCAGAACAATAACTTTCAGTAGCACGGGCTATGGTGAACCCGTAAGTGGAGGCTCTTTGGAGCCATTATCTGTATCAGTGGCTGATACTAGAGATCTGGCGATGGATGGGGGTCTTCATGCTGGTTTTCAGCCTGGAGGGCTGGCTATACCAGTTATGGAGCTGGCTTATCACTATTAGTGTAGACCTCTAGGTTTTCCGTTTTTTCTTTGCCTGCGTCTTTGGCTGAGTTGTGCTGTCGCTGGAGTTTGGTGACGTGGCCTCCATGAGGAAGTCTTGAACCGTGTAGGTGTCGTATTTGTGATGCGGCGCTGGAGCTCCTACTATGATTTTCTACTCTGAGGAGTCCGTAACCTCCGTAGTGGGCGTTTTTGTCTTTCGCCTCGCAGCCTTAGGTAGGCTTAGGTGTCGTTGATTGAAGTCCACATTATAGGATAAAAGTTAACAGCATCTAACGCCTGCTGGACAAGCCTAATTACAGATGGATGATAAAAAATTAATAAGGAGGTGGGCAAGGCGTCAGGTAGTACAGGTAACAAACTTCTTAGGCTTCTAACACGAGTTAGACAGCTGACTCAAGCACTCGAGAGAAGCACAGTGACAGTAACATGTGTGCTGGACATCTTAAGGATAAGATGCCAGCGGCTGTTAGCGTGCATGAACTGTAACCAAAGGCAAGGGTATGTGTGCTTTGGGGTGGGGGGTGTCCGGTGTAGCCTACACACACCAAGAGGCCCTGGTGCAGCGGGGTATGGGGGTCCAGTGTAGCCCACTAACACCAGGAGGTCATGGTTCTGAAGGGTGGGGGCTATGGTGTGATAAATAGGTTTCTCAGCGCACTAACTTATTGCTTTCATATGTGCTTTCAAGAACTAACTTTGTTACTTGGTGTCTTAAGTGTGTCGAATTGGGTATCAATGACTATTCTCATCGAGAAGAGTCCAAACAGGTCACTGATTGAGACCTGAGTTAACTGGATCAGTTGCAATGGAATTGCAATACTCCAGTTACCAGGGGTAGGGTAGTCTCTACCTTCAAGTTACCAGGGGTAGGGTACTCTCTACCCCTCAAGTTATCAGGGGTAGGGTACTCTCTACCCTCAAGTTACCAGGGGTAGGGTTCTCTCTACCCAGAGGGGAAAACAGTTCTACAGAGTGTGGGGGAAGGGGCTGAACAGGCTCTCCCCTCGTCAGGACTGTTGGTCTTGCAACCACAAACCCCCATCCTCCTCCTCCTCGGGAACAGTATGCACTGTGGTGGAAGGGGCGTGGACCAACACGATGCCTCGAGAGTGAACAGATGTCACATTTATCACATTATGCAGATCCGCAACTCCGTCTGCCGCTGCTGTGACAGCCCTGTAGCATACTCCCACTGTCACTTTGTTTCCATATTGAGCTAGAACGTTGCAACATAGAGACTCTATAAATCCCATGGTGTTCAGTTCATCATTGTTTGTTGCATCCAGGTCGTTTTTCACTTGCAGTATCACGTCGCCCTCCTGGCTAAGGTATGCTGAACTGTGTAATTACTATATGAGTACTTGAGCACTTGACGATATATTGGACTTGTACCCAAGATTGACCACTGTACCAATTATACAATGTATGTATGTGATGTAACTATATAAATAGGTGTAATACATTCTATTATAATTCACCTCTTTTCTTCACCCTGAAATTACGAAAATGAGTTTTGGAGAACTCCTATTTCATCTAAGCCCTGATGCTAAGAAAATAGTTAGAGGGATAGAAGCCCTAAATCAGAAGATAGTAAATACAGAATATGCGGTCATATTCAATGAGACATGTTTAAAAGAAAACCTGCTGCCAGTATACACCAATATATATATATATATATATATATATTATATATATATATATATATATAATATATATATAAAAACTAAGTGAGTATGACCGGTTACTGAAATCAATGCTAGAAAAAGCCCTTAACCTCTCTCTTGATGACCTGCAGTGGAAACAAGCCTCTCTTCCCGTAAGACTTGGGGGCCTCGGAGTTCGAACAGCAACGCAAATCGCTGTTCCAGCCTTCCTGTCCTCCTTATCAGCATCCGACGACCTTGTGAAGGAAATTCTACCTGCCCACTTACATCAGCTGGCAGGTGTACATGATCCCAATTTTACACGCTGTGCCACAGAGTGGGCCTCTCGTGCAGGCCCATCACCTCAACCACCATCCCCAAAAGCCCACAGGCAATCCAGCTGGGATGGCCCCATTGTAGACAAAGTTGCTGCAGAGTGCCTGGGTGCTGCATCAACACAGCACGACATTGCTCGCCTCACAGCAGTAGCAGCCCCTCATGCAGGGGATTTCCTGTTAGCAACCCCAATGTCGGCAACTGGCACGCGTCTCACACCACACGCCCTCCGAATTGCTGTGGCCCTCCGCCTTGCTGCCCCAATCCACACCAGATATAGGTGTATTTGCGGCGAGGTGGTGGCTGACAGGTACGGCCACCATGGCCTACTCTGCCAAAGCACGGGAGGATGGCACTCGAGGCACAGTGAAGTTAACGACATCATCAAGAGGAGCCTCACCACAGCTGGATGCCCAGCCGAGAGAGAGCCTCGTTACCTAACGCCCCGTAACTCTGATGCTCTTATTGGTCGCCCGGATGGTATCACAGTGAACCCTGGAAGAATGGCAAGCAGTTGGTATGGGACTACACGTGCGTATCAACCCTGGCTAACACCTACATTGACTTCAGTGTTGCACAACCAGGTGGCGCTGCCACCCACAGGGAAGCAGCCAAATCCCGTAAGTATAGAGAACTTGATCACCACTACAATTTTGTCCCCATTGCTTCTGAGACACTCGGCGCCTGGGGTAAAAGTGCTACCAGTTTTTTGAAGGAACTGGGTTCTAGGCTCATTGAAACAACAAGGGACCCTAGAGCTGCCAGCTTTCTTTTCCAGCGCCTCAGCGTGGCGATACAGAGGGGAAATGCGCACTGCATCCAGGGTTCCTGCCCGCCATCTGAGGAGCTGGAGGAACTCGACAACCTATGATAACCATCTTTGTAACCTATATGTAACTCCCTTTTTGTAACACAGTTCAAATAAAGCAAATATATATGTGTACATACAAAAGAATGGGGGTGGTAGGAGAAGAAAATATTAGTGTTCAGTGAGAAACCACAAGGTCTCCTCTGAATACGTTTTATTTTCTTCTCCGAGGCTATGGGTCCCCACATTGGCACCAGAGGTGGTACCCTCACAACCTAAAAAAAAAAAAAAAAAAAAAAAAAATATATATATATATATATATATATATATATATATATATATATATATATATATATATATATATATATATATATATATGTGTCGTACCTAATAGCCAGAACGCACTTCTCAGCCTAATATGCAAGGCCCGATTGCCTAATAAGCCAAGTTTTCATGAATTAATATATTTTCTCTAATTTTTTCTTATGAAATGATAAAGCTACCCATTTCATTACATATGAGGTCATTTTTTTTTATTGGAGTTAAAATTAACGTAGTTATATGACCGAACCTAACCAACCCTACCTAACCTAACCTAACCTATCTTTATAGGTTAGGTTAGGTTAGGTAGCCGAAAAAGTTAGGTTAGGTTAGGTTAGGTAGGTTAGGTAGTCGAAAAACAATTAATTCATGAAAACTTGGCTTATTAGGGCAAATCAAATTAGGGGAGTGGTTCATACAGCCTCGGCTATCACTTCCTTATGTCCGGTCGTGATGGTCAAGTGGTTTAAGGCGTCCCTGTACATACCAGTTGCGTTGCTCCTGGGAGTATGGGTTCGAGTCACTTCTGGGGGTGTGAGTTTTCAGTTGTATCTAGTCCTGGGGACCATTCAGGCTTGTTTGCATTTGTGTTCCTCACGTGTTGCCCCAAAAAATGAGGTGATTTGATAAAATGCTCTGCCCAAGATTACCATCCGAGTGCCGGCGGGGGAGTGGTTCATATAGCCTCGGCTATCACTTCCTTATGTCCGGTCGTGATGGTCAAGTGGATTAAGGCGTCCCTGTACATACCAGTTGCGTTGCTCCTGGGAGTATGGGTTCGAGTCACTTCTGGGGTGTGAGTTTTCAGTTGTATCTAGTCCTGGGGACCATTCAGGCTTGTTTGCATTTGTGTTCCTCACGTGTTGCCCCAAAAAATAAGGTGATTTGATAAAATGCTATGCCCAAGATTACCATCCGAGTGCCGGCGGGGGAGTGGTTCATATAGCCTCGGCTATCACTTCCTTATGTCCGGTCGTGATGGTCAAGTGGTTTAAGGCGTCCCTGTACATACCAGTTGCGTTGCTCCTGGGAGTATGGGTTCGAGTCACTTCTGGGGTGTGAGTTTTCAGTTGTATCTAGTCCTGGGGACCATTCAGGCTTGTTTGCATTTGTGTTCCTCACGTGTTGTCCCAAAAAATGAGGTGATTTGATAAAATGCTACGCCCAAGATTACCATCCGAGTGCCGGCGGGGGAGTGGTTCATATAGCCTCGGCTATCACTTCCTTATGTCCGGTCGTGATGGTCAAGTGGTTTAAGGCGTCCCTGTACATACCAGTTGCGTTGCTCCTGGGAGTATGGGTTCGAGTCACTTCTGGGGTGTGAGTTTTCAGTTGTATCTAGTCCTGGGGACCATTCAGGCTTGTTCGCATATATATATATATATATATATATATATATATATATATATATATATATATATATATATATATATATATGCGAACAAGCCTGAATGGTCCCCAGGACTATATGCGAATGAAAACTCACACCCCAGAAGTGACTCGAACCCATACTCCCAGGAGCAACGCAACTGGTATGTACAGGGACGCCTTAAACCGCTTGACCATCACGACCGGACAAAAGGAAGTGATAGCCTGAGCTATATTGTGAGATTTTTCTCTACGCCTACCTCCCTTAGTAGGTGGACTACAAGTTTAAAGGCTGCTCTTGGCAGTTAAGCATGAGTCCAGTAGAAAAAGGAGAAGCGGGAGCAAACCGCCAGGCTTCCACCAGCAGGGGTGAAAACCTGTCCACAATAGGCCGCTGGTTCCTCCTAGTTAAACATGACGTTAAAACCAATAAAGGGTAACCGACGGGTTCTCACAATCAAATTTTATTTGTTGTGTGGCGCTATGAATTGGAATTCGAATTCCCAAAAGCACAGCCGTCATATCAAGATCAAAACAACAATATTATCATATCAGATTATGGGAGTGGCACAGGATAGTTGAAGGTTGACATCAAAGACTGTTAACAAAATTAACAATTTATTAATAACAAGAGACTAGACTACTACATTAACCCTTCAATTGCGCATCGCATCATATGATGCGTTGACCGACTTGCAGAAAATTGCGCGTCGCTCATATGATGCGTTGGAGTACTACGCAAGATTTAAACGGCCCGCGGATACACGGGGNTTATGCATCAGAACATAGAACAGTGTAGGACTTAGCACTCCACCCTGGGGTGTACCCAACTCAAAGGGTGCACAAAGTTTACTTTTGACCCCCTTGTAAAGGACTGAGGCGGTTCTGTTACTCAGGTAACCCCTGAGCCATGTCAACAGTCTTCCGTTAACTCCAAAGAGGCTAGCTGTTCTAGGATTATTTCAAATTTTGCTGTATCAAAAGCAGTTTGGAGATCAATAAATGCCGCCTGAGAGTTTGGTCCCTCTCTGATAAAATACTCAGCAAAGCAAGTTTGTGTGCTTCTTCCAGGAAGGAAACCATACAGGTTAGGGGCAAGGTGGGGCTTGATTTGAAACATTAGTCTGTCGAGAATAATTCTCTCAAGAACTTTACATATGCACGACGTAAGAGAAATGGTCTAAATGTTTGTGAATTAGGCTTGGGTATGGGTATTATGAGTCCCTGTGTCCAGCGGTCAGATAAGACACCCTGCAGACACTAACAATGCTCTCTTCTATCATGTTAGGGACTCTAATCATCCTATTGATTAGTCTTCTGCAAAATAATCTTTCTGCCTCTACTCTACACAGACGCCGTCTTGTTGATTCGTCTCTGATACGCAACGTACCCAACATGCTGTTGACTCTCCTCTTTTTCAGTATATACTCAAATGTTCTAAACTTTCTAATAAACGTGACCTAACGTAAGCCTACCAATTGTTTTATCTTTCATTTTCTTTTCTTTCTTTCGCCTTCTCTTACGATCTTGTTCTTATTGCTATTATTACACCTTACCATTCCTATCTTTTGCCTTGCTCTTATCTTCCTCTAAGATTTCCATCTCCTCACCTATCTCTTGCCTACTTAATTAATGACCTTACCTTCTTCTTCTCATCTGCGACTTCAGCACACATTATACATTCACTAAAAGTAAAAGAATATAATCTACCACTTACGGGCTACTCATGCCTGTGCCACCTCGCGGTTGGCTTAATCTTAAACAATCAATCTTCTTCACTACCGTCGGTATCACTATCGACTTGACGATGGTCCAGGACGGACCGAAACGTTGTCGTTTCTTCAGTTTCTAGTCTGTGGTTTGGTCAACATTTTTCAGCCACATTATTGTAGACTCATCATCTTCAAATCTTTTTAAGACCGCAGCTGTAATTATAAATCTGAAAATAAATAGAACCGGATCCAATACCTAACATCGGGGACTAGGAATTACTTAACAATCGTCTAATAAAAATATTTTCAGAAAATGCACTCTGAAAAAAATTCCGCCCGAAAACAGGTGTTACAGGTTTAGCAAAGAATAAAACTCTGAAAAAATTCGGTCTCAAACGGGGAACAGAGTGTATATTATTTACATAGGAATTCCTTTCACAAACATATATGAACATATGAAAAAATTAGCCCGAAATCAGGTGGAATCTTAGCGGGAACTAAAACTCTGACACAATTATCCCTAAAATACAGGACAACCTAGCGCGAGGTGGGCTCGAATACCATAACTTGGAGCTAAGCTGTATGCCCTACTACTATGCAGCACCAGAACGCTGGTAATGCAGCACTGGACCGCAGGTAATGCAGCACTGGACCGCAGGTAATGCAGCACTGGACCGCTGGTAATGCAGCACTGGAACGCTGGTGCAGCACTGGACCGCTGGTAATGCAGCACTGGACCGCTGGTAATGCAGCACTGGAACGCTGGTAATGCAGCACTGGACCGCTGGTAATGCAGCACTGGACCGCTGGTAATGCAGCACTGGAACGCTGGTAATGCAGCACTGGAACATGGTAATGCAGCACTGGAACACTGGTAATGCAGCACTGGAACACTGGTAATGCAGCACTAGCACACTAGTAATGCAGCACTAGAACACTGGTAATGCAGCACTAGAACACTGGTAATGCAGCACTAGAACGCTGGTAATGCAGCACTAGAACACTGGTAATGCAGCACTAGAACACTGATAATGCAGCACTAGATGACTGGTAATGCAGCACTAGTAGTAGTAGTAGGCATCCATCAGTCTCAGGAGACTATGGAGTTGCGCTCTGGTTGTCGGTCTGGAGTGGCCTCACCAGGGCGCAAAGTCAGGGTAGGTTGAATCGGGGAAAAGCTGTTACCCAGGCAGCAGGTCCCCCCTCTCCACGGCGCTGAAAGTCTCCAATGAAAAGGCATACGCCAATACGATTGGTTCCAGCGCCGTCGCAGGAACTGTGAGTTCCGGGGTTGACCTCGAAGGTGGTGAAGAAGGGCACAGGGACCTCCAACCCCGGAGACCGCCGTGGTCAGGGCCGGAGAAGAACCACCCCAACAAGGGCACGAACGACCCCAGCGTCCTGAAGCAGAGCCTGAGGCCGCAGGAGCCCCGGGAGGTGGACGTCCCGGTCCCGCACCTACGGGTCCCAGACAGAGATCGTCACAGCCCCCCTTCACCCGAGGCCGGCCTCCTTCAAGACCAAGTAGAAGGAAGAGTGATAATTAATAAATACAACAATTATTATTATGATAATTATTATAATAATAAATGAAAATATTTAATAATATCACTCAATAATTATCGCTAGTCCTGTGTCATTACTAGCACTAGAACACTAGTAATGCAGCACTAGAACACTAGTAATGCAGCACTAGAACACTAGTAATGCAGCACTAGAACAACTGGTAATGCAGAATTAGAACACTAGTAATGCAGCACTAGAACACTGGTAATGCAGCACTAGAACACTGGTAATGCAACACTAGAACACTGGTAATGCAGCACTAGAACACTAGTAATGCAACACTAGAACACTAGTAATGCAGCACTAGAACACTGGTAATGCAACACTAGAACAACTGGTAATGCAGCATTAGAACACTAGAAATGCAGCATTAGAACACTGGTAATGCAACACTAGAACACTGGTAATGCAGCATTAGAACACTAGAAATGCAGCATTAGAACACTGGTAATGCAACACTAGAACACTAGTAATGCAACACTAGAACACTGGTAATGCAACACTAGAACACTGGTAATGCAGCATTAGAACACTGGTAATGCAACACTAGAACAACTGGTAATGCAACACTAGAACACTGGTAATGCAGCATTAGAACACTAGAAATGCAGCACTAGAACACTGGTAATGCAGCACTAGAACACTGGTAATGCAACACTAGAACACTGGTAATGCAGCATTAGAACACTGGTAATGCAGCACTAGAACACTGGTAATGCAACACTAGAACACTGGTAATGCAGCACTAGAACACTAGTAATGCAACACTAGAACACTGGTAATGCAACACTAGAACACTGGTAATGCAACAATAGAACACTAGTAATGCAACACTAGAACACTGGTAATGCAACACTAGAACACTGGTAATGCAGCACTAGAACACTAGTAATGCATCACTAGAACGCTGGTAGTGCAGCACTAGAACACTAGTAATGCAGCACTAGAACACTGGTAATGCAGCACTAGAACACTAGTAATGCAGCACTAGAACACTAGTAATGCAGCACAAGAACACTGGTAATGCAGCACTAGAACACTGGTAGTGCAGCACTAGAACACAGGTAATGCAGCACTAGAACACTGGTAGTGCAGCACTAGAAAACTAGTAATGCAGCACTAGAACACTAGTAATGCAGCACTAGAACACTAGTAATGCAGCACTAGAACACAGGTAATGCAGCACTAGAACACTGGTAGTGCAGCACTAGAAAACTAGTAATGTAGCACTAGAACGCTGGTAATGCAGCACTAGAACACTAGTAATGCAGCACTAGAACACTAGTAATGCAGCACTAGAACACTAGTAATGCAGCACTAGAACACTGGTAATGCAGCACTAGAAAACTAGTAATGCAGCACTAGAACACTAGTAATGCAGCACTAGAAAACTAGTAATGCAGCACTAGAACACTAGTAATGCAGCACTAGAACGCTGGTAATGCAGCACTAGAAAACTAGTAATGCAGCACTAGAACACTAGTAATGCAGCACTAGAACACTGGTAATGCAGCACTAGAACACTAGTAATGCAGCACAAGAACACTGGTAATGCAGCACTAGAACACTAGTAATGCAGCACTAGAACACTAGTAATGCAGCACAAGAACACTGGTAATGCAGCACTAGAACACTAGTAATGCAGCACTAGAACACTAGTAATGCAGCACTAGAACACTGGTAATAAGAACATGAGAACAAAGGCAACTGCAGAAGGCCTATTGGCCCACACGAGGCAGCTCCTATCTATAACCACCCAATCCCACTCATATACATGTCCAACCCATGCTTGAAACAATCGAGGGACCCCATCTCCACCACGTTACGCGGTAATTGGTTCCACAAATCAACAACCCTGTTACTGAACCAGTATTTACAAACACATACTTTTATTCCCTCCTTCCTCCCTATCAATTCCCATACCACTACCTACTAACAGTTTAAACCCAAACAAATATCTCTAACCACTGGTTCCAACGAGTTCGCAACAGCAACAACCCCAGCCCTCGATAGATGCACCCCATCACGAGCATACATTTCATTTCTCCCATAGAAGTGTTCCCAGTTGTCTATGAAAGATATTGCATTTGATTTGCAATATCTTTCCTGCCGGCAATTGACACCAAGTGCCCTCGACAACCATTCATTCCCAACGCTCTTTCTTGGAAGAATGCCACATATGATCGGGAATCCTCCCTTGCTCCTAACTAATTCTATGGCTTTGTTAATTTTTTTTATCAGTTCCTCACTCCTGACTCGTCCAACATCATTACCCCCTGCACTAATACAAATAATGGGGTTGTTCCCATTTCCTGTCATAATATCTTTCATGTTCTCAACAATATCTTCAATTCCAGCTCCCGGATAGCTGACCCTTAACCTGTTCCCCCTATCTCTGGCACAAAACGTCCTGTCTAAATATCTCACTTGGGAATCTCCAACAACGAAAATTCGTTTAGGTACCTCCTTAACTTTCTGAGTACTTTGAGGGGGCCTTGTGCTTAGTTGCTCTTCGTTGATTTCCGTTTGGAGTGAACTGCAGGCTCACCACAGCATTCGTCTTCCAACACGGTAAATGAATTTCATGTCCTTAGGGCGTCTGTAGGTGGCCTTGTCAAGGTCTTCTTAAGACCCCTGTTCTTAACGACTTTCCACGACGAGATCTTGTTAATATTGGTCTCCTCCTTCGTTTCTTCCCGATGTTTCAGCTGTCGTACCTCCTCTCGTAGGGAATCCATCTCTGCTCTCAGAGTTCCAACTAGATTCATCAATTCCTTCACTAATCCTTCCATTATTGATATAATAATGTTACTACAATCGGATCTCCAACTAACACAAACTCTCACTGTGATCACTATAGTGCAGCAGCTTACTATAGTGCAGCAGCTTACTGTAGTGCAGCAGCTTACTATAGTGCAGCAGCTTACTATAGTGCAGCAGCTTACTGTAGTGCAGCAGGTTACTATAGTGCAGCAGCTTATTATAGTGCTGCAGCTTACTAGAGTGCAGCAGCTTACTGTAGTGCAGCAGGTTACTGTAGTGCAGCAGGTTACTATAGTGCAGCACCTTACTATAGTGCAGCAGCTTACTATAGTGCAGCACCTTACTATAGTACTGTAGCTTACTGTAGTACAGTAGCTTACTATAGTGCAGCAGCTTACTATAGTGCAGCAGCTTCCTATAGTGCTGCAGCTTACTATAGTGCTGTAGCTTACTATAGTGCAGCAGCTTACTATAGTGCAGCAGCTTACTATAGTGCAGCAGCTTACTATAGTGCAGCAGCTTACTATAGTGCAGCACCTTACTATAGTGCAGCAGCACACTATAGTGAAGCAGCTAACTATAGTGCAGCAGCTTACTATAGTGCAGCACCTTACTATAGTGCAGCAGCTTACTATAGTGCAGCAAGTTACTATAGTGCAGCAGCTTACTATAGTGCAGCACCTTACTATAGTGCAGCAGCTTACTATAGTGCAGCACCTTACTATAGTACTGTAGCTTACTGTAGTACAGTAGCTTACTATAGTGCAGCAGCTTACTATAGTGCAGCAGCTTCCTATAGTGCTGCAGCTTACTATAGTGCTGTAGCTTACTATAGTGCAGCAGCTTACTATAGTGCAGCAGCTTACTATAGTGCAGCAGCTTACTATAGTGCAGCAGCTTACTATAGTGCAGCACCTTACTATAGTGCAGCAGCACACTATAGTGAAGCAGCTAACTATAGTGCAGCAGCTTACTATAGTGCAGCACCTTACTATAGTGCAGCAGCTTACTATAGTGCAGCAAGTTACTATAGTGCAGCAGCTTACTATAGTGCAGCACCTTACTATAGTTCAGCAGCTTACTATAGTGCAGCAGCTTACTATAGTGCAGCAGCTTACTATAGTGCAGCAGCTTACTATAGTGCAGCAGCTTACTATAGTGCAGCAGCTTACTATAGTGCAGCAGCTTATTAGAGTGCAGCAGCTTACTGTAGTGCAGCAGCTTACTATAGTGCATCAGCTTACTATAGTGCAGAAGCTTACTATAGTGCAGCACCTTACTATAGTGCAGCAGCTTACTATAGTGCAGCAGCTTACTAGAGTGCAGCAGCTTACTGTAGTGCATCAGCTTACTATAGTGCATCAGCTTACTAGAGTGCAGCAGCTTACTAGAGTGCAGCAGCTTACTATAGTGCAGCACCTTACTATAGTGCAGCAGCTTACTATAGTGCAGCAGCTTACTATAGTGCAGCACCTTACTATAGTGCAGCAGCTTAATATAGTGCAGCAGCTTACTATAGTGCAGCAGCTAAATATAGAGCAGCACCTCACTAGTGTGCAGCAGCTTACTATAGTGCAGCAGCTTACTATAGTGCAGCAGCTTAATATAGAGCAGCACCTCACTATAGTGCAGCAGCTTAATATAGTGCAGCAGCTTACTATAGTGCAGCAGCTTACTATAGTGCAGCAGCTTACTATAGTGCAGCAGCTTACTATAGTGCAGCAGCTTACTATAGTGCAGCAGCTTACTATAGTGCAGCAGCTTACTATCGTGCAGCAGCTTACTTTAGTGCTGCAGCTTACTATAGTACTGCAGCTTACTATAGTGCTGCAGCTCACTATAGTACTGCAGCTTACTATAGTGCTGCAGCTTACTATAGTGCTATAGCTTACTATAGTGTAGCAGCTTACAGTAGTGCAGCAGCTTACTGTAGTGCAGCAGCTTACTATAGTGCAGCAGCTTACAGTAGTGTAGCAGCTTACCATAGTGCAGCAGCTTACTATAGTGCAGCAGCTTACAGTAGTGCAGCAGCTTACTATAGTGCATCAGCTTACAGTAGTGCAGCAGCTTACAGTAGTGCAGCAGCTTACTCTAGTGCAGCAGCTTACAGTAATGCAGCAGCTTACAGTAGTGCAGCAGCTTACTATAGTGCAGCAGCTTACAGTAGTGCAGCAGCTTACTATAGTGCAGCAGCTAAATATAGAGCAGCACCTCACTAGTGTGCAGCAGCTTACTATAGTGCAGCAGCTTACTTTAGTGCTGTAGCTTACTATAGTACTGCGGCTTACTATAGTGCTGCAGCTTACTATAGTACTGCAGCTCTTACTATAGTGGTGCAGCTTACTAGAGTGCTATAGCTTACTATAGTGCAGCAGCTTACAGTAGTGCAGCAGCTTACTGTAGTGCAGCAGCTTACTATAGTGCAGCAGCTTACTATAGTGCTGCAGCTTACTATAGTACTGCAGCTTACTAGTGCTGCAGCTTACTATAGTACTGCAGCTTACTATAGTGCTGCAGCTTACTATAGTGCTATACCTTACTATAGTGCAGCAGCTTACAGTAGTGCAGCAGCTTACAGTAGTGCAGCAGCTTACTGTAGTGCAGCAGCTTACTATAGTGCAGCAGCTTACTGTAGTTCAGCAGCTTACTATAGTGCAGCAGCTTACTATAATGTAGCAGCTTACTAAAGTGCAGCAGCTTACTATAGTGCAGCAGCTTACTATAGTGCAGCAGCTTACTATAGTGTAGCAGCTTACAGTAGTGCAGCAGCTTACAGTAGTGCAGCAGCTTACTATAGTGCAGCAGCTTACAGTAGTGTAGCAGCTTACCATAGTGCAGCAGCTTACTATAGTGCAGCAGCTTACAGTAGTGCAGCAGCTTACAGTAGTGCAGCAGCTTACTATAGTGCAGCAGCTTACAGTAGTGCAGCAGCTTACAGTAGTGCAGCAGCTTACTATAGTGCAGCAGCTTACTATAGTGCTGCAGCTTACTATAGTACTGCAGCTTACTATAGTGCTGCAGCTTACTTTAGTACTGCAGCTTACTATAGTGCTGCAGCTTACTATAGTGCTATAGCTTACTATAGTGCAGCAGCTTACTATAGTGCAGCAGCTTACTGTAGTGCAGCAGCTTACTATAGTTCAGCAGCTTACTATAATGCAGCAGCTTACTATAGTGCAGCAGCTTACTATAGTGCAGCAGCTTACTATAGTGCAGCAGCTTACTATAGTGTAGCAGCTTACAGTAGTGCAGCAGCTTACAGTAGGGCAGCAGCTTACTATAGTTCAGCAGCTTACAGTAGTGTAGCAGCTTACCATAGTGCAGCAGCTTACTATAGTGCAGCAGCTTACAGTAGTGCAGCAGCTTACTATAGTGCAGCAGCTTACTATAGTGCAGCAGCTTACTATAGTGCAGCAGCTTACTATAGTGCAGCAGCTTACTATAGTGCAGCACCTTACTATAGTGCAGCAGCTTACTATAGTGCAGCAGCTTACTATAGTGCAGCAGCTTACTATAGTGCAGCAGCTCACTATAGTGCAGCAGCTTACTGTAGTGCTGCAGCTTACTATAGTATTGCAGCTTACTATAGTGCAGCAGCTTACTATAGTACTGCAGCTTACTATAGTGCTGCAGCTTACTATAGTGCTATAGCTTACTATAGTGTAGCAGCTTACAGTAGTGCAGCAGCTTACTGTAGTGCAGCAGCTTACTATAGTGCAGCAGCTTACAGTAGTGTAGCAGCTTACCATAGTGCAGCAGCTTACTATAGTGCAGCAGCTTACAGTAGTGCAGCAGCTTATTATAGTGCATCAGCTTACAGTAGTGCAGCAGCTTACAGTAGTGCAGCAGGTTACTCTAGTGCAGCAGCTTACAGTAATGCAGCAGCTTACAGTAGTGCAGCAGCTTACTATAGTGCAGCACCTTACAGTAGTGCAGCAGCTTACTATAGTGCAGCAGCTAAATATAGAGCAGCACCTCACTAGTGTGCAGCAGCTTACTATAGTGCAGCAGCTTACTTTAGTGCTGCAGCTTACTATAGTACTGCAGCTTACTATAGTGCTGCAGCTTACTGTAGTGCTGCAGCTTACTATAGTGCTGCAGCTTACTATAGTGCTATAGCTTACTATAGTGCAGCAGCTTACAGTAGTGCAGCAGCTTACTGTAGTGCAGCAGCTTACTTTAGTGCAGCAGCTTACTATAGTGCTGCAGCTCACTATAGTACTGCAGCTTACTATAGTGCTGCAGCTTACTATAGTGCTGCAGCTTACTATAGTGCTATAGCTTACTATAGTGCAGCAGCTTACAGTAGTGCAGCAGCTTACAGTAGTGCAGCAGCTTACTGTAGTGCAGCAGCTTACTATAGTGCAGCAGCTTACTGTAGTGCAGCAGCTTACTATAGTGCAGCAGCTTACTATAATGCAGCAGCTTACTATAATGCAGCAGCTTACTATAGTGCAGCAGCTTACTATAGTGCAGCAGCTTACTATAGTGCAGCAGCTTAATATAGTGTTGCAGCTTACAGTAGTGCAGCAGCTTACAGTAGTGCAGCAGCTTACTATAGTGCAGCAGCTTACAGTAGTGTAGCAGCTTACCATAGTGCAGCAGCTTACTATAGTGCAGCAGCTTACAGTAGTGCAGCAGCTTACTATAGTGCAGCAGCTTACAGTAGTGCAGCAGCTTACAGTAGTGCAGCAGCTTACTATAGTGCAGCAGCTTACAGTAATGCAGCAGCATACTGTAGTGCAGCAGCTTACTATAGTGCAGCAGCTTACAGTAGTGTAGCAGCTTACCATAGTGCAACAGTTTACTATAGTGCAGCAGCTTACAGTAGTGCAGCAGCTTACTATAGTGCATCAGCTTACAGTAGTGCAGCAGCTTACAGTAGTGCAGCAGCTTACTCTAGTGCAGCAGCTTACAGTAGTGCAGCAGCTTACAGTAGTGCAGCAGCTTACTATAGTGCAGCAGCTAAATATAGAGCAGCACCTCACTAGTGTGCAGCAGCTTACTATAGTGCAGCAGCTTACTTTAGTGCTGCAGCTTACTATAGTACTGCAGCTTACTACAGTGCTGCAGCTTACTATAGTACTGCTGCTTACTATAGTGCTGCAGCTTACTATAGTGCTATAGCTTACTATAGTGCAGCAGCTTACAGTAGTGCAGCAGCTTACTGTAGTGCAGCAGCTTACTATTGTGCAGCAGCTTACTATAGTGCTGCAGCTTACTATAGTACTGCAGCTTACTATAGTGCTGCAGCTTACTATAGTGCTGCAGCTTACTGTAGTGCTGCAGCTTACTATAGTGCATAGCTTACTATAGTGCAGCAGCTTACAGTAGTGCAGCAGCTTACAGTAGTGCAGCAGCTTACTGTAGTGCAGCAGCTTACTATAGTGCAGCAGCTTACTGTAGTGCAGCAGCTTACTATAGTGCAGCAGCTTACTATAATGCAGCAGCTTACTATAGTGCAGCAGCTTACTATAGTGCAGCAGCTTACTATAGTGCAGCAGCTTACTATAGTGTAGCAGCTTACAGTAGTGCAGCAGCTTACAGTAGTGCAGCAGCTTACTATAGTGCAGCAGCTTACAGTAGTGTAGCAGCTTACCATAGTGCAGCAGCTTACTATAGTGCAGCAGCTTACAGTAGTGCAGCAGCTTACTATAGTGCAGCAGCTTACAGTAGTGCAGCAGCTTACAGTAGTGCAGCAGCTTACTATAGTGCAGCAGCTTACAGTAGTGCAGCAGCTTACAGTAGTGCAGCAGCTTACTATAGTGCAGCAGCTTACTATAGTGCAGCAGCTTACTATAGTGCAGCAGCTTACTATAGTGCAGCAGCTTACTATAGTGCAGCAGCTTAGTATAGTGCAGCAGCTTACAGTAGTGCAGCAGCTTACTATAGTGCAGCAGCTTACAGTAGTGCAGCAGCTTACAGTAGTGCAGCAGCTTACTATAGTGCAGCAGCTTACAGTAGTGCAGCAGCTTACAGTAGTGCAGCAGCTTACTATAGTGCAGCAGCTTACTATAGTGCAGCAGCTTACTATAGTACTGCAGCTTACTATAGTGCTGCAGCTTACTATAGTACTGCAGCTTACTATAGTGCTGCAGCTTACTATAGTGCTATAGCTTACTATAGTGCAGCAGCTTACAGTAGTGCAGCAGCTTACAGTAGTGCAGCAGCTTACTGTAGTGCAGCAGCTTACTATAGTGCAGCAGCTTACTGTAGTGCAGCAGCTTACTATAGTGCAGCAGCTTACTATAGTGCAGCAGCTTACTATAGTGCAGCAGCTTACTAGAGTGCAGCAGCTTACTATAGTGCAGCAGCTTACTATAGTGCAGCAGCTTACTATAGTGCAGCAGCTTACTATAGTGCAGCAGCTTATAGTAGTGCAGCAGCTTACAGTAGTGCAGCAGCTTACTATAGTGCAGCAGCTTACAGTAGTGTAGCAGCTTACCATAGTGCAGCAGCTTACTATAGTGCAGCAGCTTACAGTAGTGCAGCAGCTTACTATAGTGCAGCAGCTTACAGTAGTGCAGCAGCTTACAGTAGTGCAGCAGCTTACTATAGTGCAGCAGCTTACAGTAGTGCAGCAGCTTACAGTAGTGCAGCAGCTTACTATAGTGCAGCAGCTTACAGTAGTGCAGCAGCTTACAGTAGTGCAGCAGCTTACTATAGTGCAGCAGCTTACAGTAGTGCAGCAGCTTACTATAGTGCAGCAGCTTATAGTAGTGCAGCAGCTTACAGTAGTGCAGCAGCTTACTATAGTGCAGCAGCTTACAGTAGTGCAGCAGCTTACAGTAGTGTAGCAGCTTACCATAGTGCAGCAGCTTACTATAGAGCAGCAGCTTACAGTAGTGCAGCAGCTTACTATAGTGCATCAGCTTACAGTAGTGCAGCAGCTTACAGTAGTGCAGCAGCTTACTATAGTGCAGCAGCTTTAGTAGTGCAGCAGCTTACAGTAGTGCAGCAGCTTACTATAGTGCAGCACCTTACAGTAGTGCAGCAGCTTACTATAGTGCAGCAGCTAAATATAGAGCAGCACCTCACTAGTGTGCAGCAGCTTACTATAGTGCAGCAGCTTACTTTAGTGCTGCAGCTTACTATAGTACTGCAGCTTACTATAGTGCTGCAGCTTACTATTGTACTGCAGCTTACTATAGTGCTGCAGCTTACTATAGTGCTATAGCTTACTATAGTGCAGCAGCTTACAGTAGTGCAGCAGCTTACTGTAGTGCAGCAGCTTACAGTAGTGCAGCAGCTTACAGTAGTGCAGCAGCTTACTATAGTGCAGCAGCTTACAGTAGTGCAGCAGCTTACTATAGTGCAGCAGCTTATAGTAGTGCAGCAGCTTACAGTAGTGCAGCAGCTTACTATAGTGCAGCAGCTTACAGTAGTGCAGCAGCTTACAGTAGTGTAGCAGCTTACCATAGTGCAGCAGCTTACTATAGTGCAGCAGCTTACAGTAGTGCAGCAGCTTACTATAGTGCAGCAGCTTACAGTAGTGCAGCAGCTTACAGTAGTGCAGCAGCTTACTATAGTGCAGCAGCTTACAGTAGTGCAGCAGCTTACAGTAGTGCAGCAGCTTACTATAGTGCAGCAGCTTACAGTAGTGCAGCAGCTTACAGTAGTGCAGCAGCTTACTATAGTGCAGCAGCTTACAGTAGTGCAGCAGCTTACTATAGTGCAGCAGCTTATAGTAGTGCAGCAGCTTACAGTAGTGCAGCAGCTTACTATAGTGCAGCAGCTTACAGTAGTGCAGCAGCTTACAGTAGTGTAGCAGCTTACCATAGTGCAGCAGCTTACTATAGAGCAGCAGCTTACAGTAGTGCAGCAGCTTACTATAGTGCATCAGCTTACAGTAGTGCAGCAGCTTACAGTAGTGCAGCAGCTTACTATAGTGCAGCAGCTTATAGTAGTGCAGCAGCTTACAGTAGTGCAGCAGCTTACTATAGTGCAGCACCTTACAGTAGTGCAGCAGCTTACTATAGTGCAGCAGCTAAATATAGAGCAGCACCTCACTAGTGTGCAGCAGCTTACTATAGTGCAGCAGCTTACTTTAGTGCTGCAGCTTACTATAGTACTGCAGCTTACTATAGTGCTGCAGCTTACTATAGTACTGCAGCTTACTATAGTGCTGCAGCTTACTATAGTGCTATAGCTTACTATAGTGCAGCAGCTTACAGTAGTGCAGCAGATTACTGTAGTGCAGCAGCTTACAGTAGTGCAGCAGCTTACAGTAGTGCAGCAGCTTACTATAGTGCAGCAGCTTACAGTAGTGCAGCAGCTTACTATAGTGCAGCAGCTTATAGTAGTGCAGCAGCTTACAGTAGTGCAGCAGCTTACTATAGTGCAGCAGCTTACAGTAGTGCAGCAGCTTACAGTAGTGCAGCAGCTTACTATAGTGCAGCAGCTTACTATAGTGCAGCAGCTTACAGTAGTGCAGCAGCTTACTATAGTGCAGCAGCTTACAGTAGTGCAGCAGCTTACAGTAGTGCAGCAGCTTACTATAGTGCAGCAGCTTACAGTAGTGCAGCAGCTTACAGTAGTGCAGCAGCTTACTATAGTGCAGCAGCTTACAGTAGTGCAGCAGCTTACAGTAGTGCAGCAGCTTACTATAGTGCAGCAGCTTACAGTAGTGCAGCAGCTTACTATAGTGCAGCAGCTTATAGTAGTGCAGCAGCTTACAGTAGTGCAGCAGCTTACTATTGTGCAGCAGCTTACAGTAGTGCAGCAGCTTACAGTAGTGTAGCAGCTTACCATAGTGCAGCAGCTTACTATAGTGCAGCAGCTTACAGTAGTGCAGCAGCTTACTATAGTGCAGCAGCTTATAGTAGTGCAGCAGCTTACAGTAGTGCAGCAGCTTACTATAGTGCAGCACCTTACAGTAGTGCAGCAGCTTACTATAGTGCAGCAGCTAAATATAGAGCAGCACCTCACTAGTGTGCAGCAGCTTACTATAGTGCAGCAGCTTACTTTAGTGCTGCAGCTTACTATAGTACTGCAGCTTACTATAGTGCTGCAGCTTACTATAGTACTGCAGCTTACTATAGTGCTGCAGCTTACTATAGTGCATAGCTTACTATAGTGCAGCAGCTTACTATAGTGCAGCAGCTTACTATAGTGCTGCAGCTTACTATAGTGCTGCAGCTTACTATAGTGCTATAGCTTACTATAGTGCAGCAGCTTACAGTAGTACAGCAGCTTACAGTAGTGCAGCAGCTTACTGTAGTGCAGCCGCTTACTATAGTGCAGCAGCTTACTGTAGTGCAGCAGCTTACTATAGTGCAGCAGCTTACTATAATGCAGCAGCTTACTATATTGCAGCAGCTTACTATAGTGCAGCAGCTTACTATAGTGCAGCAGCTTACTATAGTGTAGCAGCTTACAGTAGTGCAGCAGCTTACAGTAGTGCAGCAGCTTACTATAGTGCAGCAGCTTACAGTAGTGCAGCAGCTTACAGTAGTGCAGCAGCTTACTATAGTGCAGCAGCTTACAGTAGTGCAGCAGCTTTCAGTAGTGCAGCAGCTTACTATAGTGCAGCAGCTTACAGTAGTGCAGAAGCTTACAGTAGTGCAGCAGCTTACTATAGTGCAGCAGCTTACTATAGTGCAGCAGCTTACTATAGTGCAGCAGCTTACTATAGTGCAGCAGCTTACTATAGTGCAGCAGCTTACAGTAGTGCAGCAGCTTACAGTAGTGCAGCAGCTTACTATAGTGCAGCAGCTTACAGTAGTGCAGCAGCTTACAGTAGTGCAGCAGCTTACTATAGTGCAGCAGCTTACAGTAGTGCAGCAGCTTTCAGTAGTGCAGCAGCTTACTTTAGTGCAGCAGCTTACAGTAGTGCAGCAGCTTACAGTAGTGCAGCAGCTTACTATAGTGCAGCAGCTTACAGTAGTGCAGCAGCTTACTATAGTGCAGCAGCTTATAGTAGTGCAGCAGCTTACAGTAGTGCAGCAGCTTACTATAGTGCAGCAGCTTACAGTAGTGCAGCAGCTTACTGTAGTGCAGCAGCTTACAGTAGTGCAGCAGCTTACAGTAGTGCAGCAGCTTACTATAGTGCAGCAGCTTACTATAGTGCAGCAGCTTACTATAGTGCAGCAGCTTACTATAGTGCAGCAGCTTACTATAGTGCAGCAGCTTACAGTAGTGCAGCAGCTTACTATAGTGCAGCAGCTTACAGTAGTGCAGCAGCTTACTGTAGTGCAGCAGCTTACTATAGTGCAGCAGCTTACAGTAGTGCAGCAGCTTACTATAGTGCAGCAGCTTACAGTAGTGCAGCAGCTTACAGTAGTGCAGCAGCTTACTATAGTGCAGCAGTTTCAGTAGTGCAGCAGCTTACAGTAGTGCAGCAGCTTACTATAGTGCAGCAGCTTACAGTAGTGCAGCAGCTTACTATAGTGCAGCAGCTTACTATAGTGCAGCAGCTTACAGTAGTGCAGCAGCTTACTATAGTGCAGCAGCTTACTATAGTGCAGCAGCTTACTATAGTGCAGCAGCTTACAGTAGTGCAGCAGCTTACTATAGTGCAGCAGCTTACAGTAGTGCAGCAGCTTACAGTAGTGCAGCAGCTTACTATAGTGCAGCAGCTTACAGTAGTGCAGCAGCTTACAGTAGTGCAGCAGCTTACTATAGTGCAGCAGCTTACAGTAGTGCAGCAGCTTACTATAGTGCAGCAGCTTACAGTAGTGCAGCAGCTTACAGTAGTGCAGCAGCTTACTATAGTGCAGCAGCTTACAGTAGTGCAGCAGCTTACTATAGTGCAGCAGCTTACTATAGTGCAGCAGCTTACAGTAGTGCAGCAGCTTACAGTAGTGCAGCAGCTTACAGTAGTGCAGCAGCTTACTATAGTGCAGCAGCTTACAGTAGTGCAGCAGCTTACAGTAGTGCAGCAGCTTACTATAGTGCAGCAGCTTACAGTAGTGCAGCAGCTTACAGTAGTGCAGCAGCTTACTATAGTGCAGCAGCTTACAGTAGTGCAGCAGCTTACTATAGTGCAGCAGCTTACAGTAGTGCAGCAGCTTACAGTAGTGCAGCAGCTTACTATAGTGCAGCAGCTTACTATAGTGCAGCAGCTTACTATAGTGCAGCAGCTTACAGTAGTGCAGCAGCTTACTATAGTGCAGCAGCTTACAGTAGTGCAGCAGCTTACAGTAGTGCAGCAGCTTACTATAGTGCAGCAGCTTACTATAGTGCTGCAGCTTACTATAGTGCTGCAGCTTACTATAGTGCATAGCTTACTATAGTGCAGCAGCTTACAGTAGTGCAGCAGCTTACAGTAGTGCAGCAGCTTACTGTAGTGCAGCAGCTTACTATAGTGCAGCAGCTTACTGTAGTGCAGCAGCTTACTATAGTGCAGCAGCTTACTATAGTGCAGCAGCTTACTATAGTGCAGCAGCTTACTATAGTGCAGCAGCTTACTATAGTGCAGCAGCTTACTATAGTGCAGCAGCTTACAGTAGTGCAGCAGCTTACAGTAGTGCAGCAGCTTACTATAGTGCAGCAGCTTACAGTAGTGCAGCAGCTTACAGTAGTGCAGCAGCTTACTATAGTGCAGCAGCTTACAGTAGTGCAGCAGCTTACAGTAGTGCAGCAGCTTACTATAGTGCAGCAGCTTACAGTAGTGCAGCAGCTTACAGTAGTGCAGCAGCTTACTATAGTGCAGCAGCTTACTATAGTGCAGCAGCTTACTATAGTGCAGCAGCTTACTATAGTGCAGCAGCTTACTATAGTGCAGCAGCTTACAGTAGTGCAGCAGCTTACAGTAGTGCAGCAGCTTACTATAGTGCAGCAGCTTACAGTAGTGCAGCAGCTTACAGTAGTGCAGCAGCTTACTATAGTGCAGCAGCTTACAGTAGTGCAGCAGCTTACAGTAGTGCAGCAGCTTACTATAGTGCAGCAGCTTACAGTAGTGCAGCAGCTTACAGTAGTGCAGCAGCTTACTATAGTGCAGCAGCTTACAGTAGTGCAGCAGCTTACTATAGTGCAGCAGCTTATAGTAGTGCAGCAGCTTACAGTAGTGCAGCAGCTTACTATAGTGCAGCAGCTTACAGTAGTGCAGCAGCTTACTGTAGTGCAGCAGCTTACAGTAGTGCAGCAGCTTACAGTAGTGCAGCAGCTTACTATAGTGCAGCAGCTTACTATAGTGCAGCAGCTTACTATAGTGCAGCAGCTTACTATAGTGCAGCAGCTTACTATAGTGCAGCAGCTTACAGTAGTGCAGCAGCTTACTATAGTGCAGCAGCTTACAGTAGTGCAGCAGCTTACTGTAGTGCAGCAGCTTACTATAGTGCAGCAGCTTACAGTAGTGCAGCAGCTTACTATAGTGCAGCAGCTTACAGTAGTGCAGCAGCTTACAGTAGTGCAGCAGCTTACTATAGTGCAGCAGCTTTCAGTAGTGCAGCAGCTTACAGTAGTGCAGCAGCTTACTATAGTGCAGCAGCTTACAGTAGTGCAGCAGCTTACTATAGTGCAGCAGCTTACTATAGTGCAGCAGCTTACAGTAGTGCAGCAGCTTACTATAGTGCAGCAGCTTACTATAGTGCAGCAGCTTACTATAGTGCAGCAGCTTACAGTAGTGCAGCAGCTTACTATAGTGCAGCAGCTTACAGTAGTGCAGCAGCTTACAGTAGTGCAGCAGCTTACTATAGTGCAGCAGCTTACAGTAGTGCAGCAGCTTACAGTAGTGCAGCAGCTTACTATAGTGCAGCAGCTTACAGTAGTGCAGCAGCTTACTATAGTGCAGCAGCTTACAGTAGTGCAGCAGCTTACAGTAGTGCAGCAGCTTACTATAGTGCAGCAGCTTACAGTAGTGCAGCAGCTTACTATAGTGCAGCAGCTTACTATAGTGCAGCAGCTTACAGTAGTGCAGCAGCTTACAGTAGTGCAGCAGCTTACAGTAGTGCAGCAGCTTACTATAGTGCAGCAGCTTACAGTAGTGCAGCAGCTTACAGTAGTGCAGCAGCTTACTATAGTGCAGCAGCTTACAGTAGTGCAGCAGCTTACAGTAGTGCAGCAGCTTACTATAGTGCAGCAGCTTACAGTAGTGCAGCAGCTTACTATAGTGCAGCAGCTTACAGTAGTGCAGCAGCTTACTATAGTGCAGCAGCTTACTATAGTGCAGCAGCTTACTATAGTGCAGCAGCTTACTATAGTGCAGCAGCTTACATAGTGCAGCAGCTTACTATAGTGCAGCAGCTTACAGTAGTGCAGCAGCTTACTATAGTGCAGCAGCTTACAGTAGTGCAGCAGCTTACAGTAGTGCAGCAGCTTACTATAGTGCAGCAGCTTACTATAGTGCAGCAGCTTACAGTAGTGCAGCAGCTTACTATAGTGCAGCAGCTTACTATAGTGCAGCAGCTTACAGTAGTGCAGCAGCTTACTATAGTGCAGCAGCTTACTATAGTGCAGCAGCTTACTATAGTGCAGCAGCTTACAGTAGTGCAGCAGCTTACTATAGTGCAGCAGCTTACTATAGTGCAGCAGCTTACTATAGTGCAGCAGCTTACTATAGTGCAGCAGCTTACTATAGTGCAGCAGCTTACTATAGTGCAGCAGCTTACTATAGTGCAGCAGCTTACAGTAGTGCAGCAGCTTACTATAGTGCAGCAGCTTACAGTAGTGCAGCAGCTTACAGTAGTGCAGCAGCTTACTATAGTGCAGCAGCTTATAGTAGTGCAGCAGCTTACAGTAGTGCAGCAGCTTACTATAGTGCAGCAGCTTACAGTAGTGCAGCAGCTTACTATAGTGCAGCAGCTAAATATAGAGCAGCACCTCACTAGTGTGCAGCAGCTTACTATAGTGCAGCAGCTTACTTTAGTGCTGCAGCTTACTATAGTACTGCAGCTTACTATAGTGCTGCAGCTTACTATAGTACTGCAGCTTACTATAGTGCTGCAGCTTACTATAGTGCTATAGCTTACTATAGTGCAGCAGCTTACAGTAGTGCAGCAGCTTACTGTAGTGCAGCAGCTTACAGTAGTGCAGCAGCTTACAGTAGTGCAGCAGCTTACTATAGTGCAGCAGCTTACAGTAGTGCAGCAGCTTATAGTAGTGCAGCAGCTTACAGTAGTGCAGCAGCTTACTATAGTGCAGCAGCTTACAGTAGTGCAGCAGCTTACAGTAGTGCAGCAGCTTACTATAGTGCAGCAGCTTACAGTAGTGCAGCAGCTTACTATAGTGCAGCAGCTTACTATAGTGCAGCAGCTTACTATAGTGCAGCAGCTTACTATAGTGCAGCAGCTTACTATAGTGCAGCAGCTTACTATAGTGCAGCAGCTTACTATAGTGCAGCAGCTTACAGTAGTGCAGCAGCTTACTATAGTGCAGCAGCTTACAGTAGTGCAGCAGCTTACAGTAGTGCAGCAGCTTACTATAGTGCAGCAGCTTATAGTAGTGCAGCAGCTTACAGTAGTGCAGCAGCTTACTATAGTGCAGCACCTTACAGTAGTGCAGCAGCTTACTATAGTGCAGCAGCTAAATATAGAGCAGCACCTCACTATTGTGCAGCAGCTTACTATAGTGCAGCAGCTTACTTTAGTGCTGCAGCTTACTATAGTACTGCAGCTTACTATAGTGCTGCAGCTTACTATAGTACTGCAGCTTACTATAGTGCTGCAGCTTACTATAGTGCTATAGCTTACTATAGTGCAGCAGCTTACAGTAGTGCAGCAGCTTACTGTAGTGCAGCAGCTTACAGTAGTGCAGCAGCTTACAGTAGTGCAGCAGCTTACTATAGTGCAGCAGCTTACAGTAGTGCAGCAGCTTACTATAGTGCAGCAGCTTATAGTAGTGCAGCAGCTTACAGTAGTGCAGCAGCTTACTATAGTGCAGCAGCTTACAGTAGTGCAGCAGCTTACAGTAGTGCAGCAGCTTACGATAGTGCAGCAGCTTACTATAGTGCAGCAGCTTACAGTAGTGCAGCAGCTTACTATAGTGCAGCAGCTTACAGTAGTGCAGCAGCTTACAGTAGTGCAGCAGCTTACTATAGTGCAGCAGCTTACAGTAGTGCAGCAGCTTACAGTAGTGCAGCAGCTTACTATAGTGCAGCAGCTTACAGTAGTGCAGCAGCTTACAGTAGTGCAGCAGCTTACTATAGTGCAGCAGCTTACAGTAGTGCAGCAGCTTACTATAGTGCAGCAGCTTATAGTAGTGCAGCAGCTTACAGTAGTGCAGCAGCTTACTATAGTGCAGCAGCTTACAGTAGTGCAGCAGCTTACAGTAGTGCAGCAGCTTACCATAGTGCAGCAGCTTACTATAGTGCAGCAGCTTACAGAGTGCAGCAGCTTATAGTAGTGCAGCAGCTTACAGTAGTGCAGCAGCTTACTATAGTGCAGCAGCTTACAGTAGTGCAGCAGCTTACTATAGTGCAGCAGCTAAATATAGAGCAGCACCTCACTAGTGTGCAGCAGCTTACTATAGTGCAGCAGCTTACTTTAGTGCAGCAGCTTACTATAGTACTGCAGCTTACTATAGTGCTGCAGCTTACTATAGTACTGCAGCTTACTATAGTGCTGCAGCTTACTATAGTGCTATAGCTTACTATAGTGCAGCAGCTTACAGTAGTGCAGCAGCTTACAGTAGTGCAGCAGCTTACGATAGTGCAGCAGCTTACTATAGTGCAGCAGCTTACAGTAGTGCAGCAGCTTACTATAGTGCAGCAGCTTACAGTAGTGCAGCAGCTTACAGTAGTGCAGCAGCTTACTATAGTGCAGCAGCTTACAGTAGTGCAGCAGCTTACAGTAGTGCAGCAGCTTACTATAGTGCAGCAGCTTACAGTAGTGCAGCAGCTTACAGTAGTGCAGCAGCTTACTATAGTGCAGCAGCTTACAGTAGTGCAGCAGCTTACTATAGTGCAGCAGCTTATAGTAGTGCAGCAGCTTACAGTAGTGCAGCAGCTTACTATAGTGCAGCAGCTTACAGTAGTGCAGCAGCTTACAGTAGTGCAGCAGCTTACCATAGTGCAGCAGCTTACTATAGTGCAGCAGCTTACAGAGTGCAGCAGCTTATAGTAGTGCAGCAGCTTACAGTAGTGCAGCAGCTTACTATAGTGCAGCACCTTACAGTAGTGCAGCAGCTTACTATAGTGCAGCAGCTAAATATAGAGCAGCACCTCACTAGTGTGCAGCAGCTTACTATAGTGCAGCAGCTTACTTTAGTGCTGCAGCTTACTATAGTACTGCAGCTTACTATAGTGCTGCAGCTTACTATAGTACTGCAGCTTACTATAGTGCTGCAGCTTACTATAGTGCTATAGCTTACTATAGTGCAGCAGCTTACAGTAGTGCAGCAGATTACTGTAGTGCAGCAGCTTACTATAGTGCAGCAGCTTACTATAGTGCTGCAGCTTACTATAGTGCAGCAGCTTACTATAGTGCTATAGCTTACTATAGTGCAGCAGCTTACAGTAGTGCAGCAGCTTACAGTAGTGCAGCAGCTTACTGTAGTGCAGCAGCTTACTATAGTGCAGCAGCTTACTGTAGTGCAGCAGCTTACTATAGTGCAGCAGCTTACTATAGTGCAGCAGCTTACTATAGTGCAGCAGCTTACTATAGTGCAGCAGCTTACTATAGTGCAGCAGCTTACTATAGTGCAGCAGCTTACAGTAGTGCAGCAGCTTACAGTAGTGCAGCAGCTTACTATAGTGCAGCAGCTTACAGTAGTGCAGCAGCTTACAGTAGTGCAGCAGCTTACTATAGTGCAGCAGCTTACAGTAGTGCAGCAGCTTACAGTAGTGCAGCAGCTTACTATAGTGCAGCAGCTTACAGTAGTGCAGCAGCTTACAGTAGTGCAGCAGCTTACTATAGTGCAGCAGCTTACTATAGTGCAGCAGCTTACTATAGTGCAGCAGCTTACTATAGTGCAGCAGCTTACTATAGTGCAGCAGCTTACAGTAGTGCAGCAGCTTACAGTAGTGCAGCAGCTTACTATAGTGCAGCAGCTTACAGTAGTGCAGCAGCTTACAGTAGTGCAGCAGCTTACTATAGTGCAGCAGCTTACAGTAGTGCAGCAGCTTACAGTAGTGCAGCAGCTTACTATAGTGCAGCAGCTTACAGTAGTGCAGCAGCTTACAGTAGTGCAGCAGCTTACTATAGTGCAGCAGCTTACAGTAGTGCAGCAGCTTACTATAGTGCAGCAGCTTATAGTAGTGCAGCAGCTTACAGTAGTGCAGCAGCTTACTATAGTGCAGCAGCTTACAGTAGTGCAGCAGCTTACTATAGTGCAGCAGCTTACAGTAGTGCAGCAGCTTACAGTAGTGCAGCAGCTTACTATAGTGCAGCAGCTTACTATAGTGCAGCAGCTTACTATAGTGCAGCAGCTTACTATAGTGCAGCAGCTTACTATAGTGCAGCAGCTTACAGTAGTGCAGCAGCTTACTATAGTGCAGCAGCTTACAGTAGTGCAGCAGCTTACTGTAGTGCAGCAGCTTACTATAGTGCAGCAGCTTACAGTAGTGCAGCAGCTTACTGTAGTGCAGCAGCTTACTATAGTGCAGCAGCTTACAGTAGTGCAGCAGCTTACTATAGTGCAGCAGCTTACAGTAGTGCAGCAGCTTACAGTAGTGCAGCAGCTTACTATAGTGCAGCAGCTTTCAGTAGTGCAGCAGCTTACAGTAGTGCAGCAGCTTACTATAGTGCAGCAGCTTACAGTAGTGCAGCAGCTTACTATAGTGCAGCAGCTTACAGTAGTGCAGCAGCTTACAGTAGTGCAGCAGCTTACTATAGTGCAGCAGCTTACTATAGTGCAGCAGCTTACAAGTGCAGCAGCTTACTATAGTGCAGCAGCTTACAGTAGTGCAGCAGCTTACAGTAGTGCAGCAGCTTACATAGTGCAGCAGCTTACTATAGTGCAGCAGCTTACAGTAGTGCAGCAGCTTACTATAGTGCAGCAGCTTACAGTAGTGCAGCAGCTTACAGTAGTGCAGCAGCTTACTGTAGTGCAGCAGCTTACTATAGTGCAGCAGCTTACTGTAGTGCAGCAGCTTACTATAGTGCAGCAGCTTACTATAGTGCAGCAGCTTACTATAGTGCAGCAGCTTACTATAGTGCAGCAGCTTACTATAGTGCAGCAGCTTACTATAGTGCAGCAGCTTACAGTAGTGCAGCAGCTTACAGTAGTGCAGCAGCTTACTATAGTGCAGCAGCTTACAGTAGTGCAGCAGCTTACAGTAGTGCAGCAGCTTACTATAGTGCAGCAGCTTACAGTAGTGCAGCAGCTTACAGTAGTGCAGCAGCTTACTATAGTGCAGCAGCTTACAGTAGTGCAGCAGCTTACAGTAGTGCAGCAGCTTACTATAGTGCAGCAGCTTACAGTAGTGCAGCAGCTTACTATAGTGCAGCAGCTTATAGTAGTGCAGCAGCTTACAGTAGTGCAGCAGCTTACTATAGTGCAGCAGCTTACAGTAGTGCAGCAGCTTACTATAGTGCAGCAGCTTACAGTAGTGCAGCAGCTTACAGTAGTGCAGCAGCTTACTATAGTGCAGCAGCTTACTATAGTGCAGCAGCTTACTATAGTGCAGCAGCTTACTATAGTGCAGCAGCTTACTATAGTGCAGCAGCTTACAGTAGTGCAGCAGCTTACTATAGTGCAGCAGCTTACAGTAGTGCAGCAGCTTACTGTAGTGCAGCAGCTTACTATAGTGCAGCAGCTTACAGTAGTGCAGCAGCTTACTGTAGTGCAGCAGCTTACTATAGTGCAGCAGCTTACAGTAGTGCAGCAGCTTACTATAGTGCAGCAGCTTACAGTAGTGCAGCAGCTTACAGTAGTGCAGCAGCTTACTATAGTGCAGCAGTTTTCAGTAGTGCAGTAGCTTACAGTAGTGCAGCAGCTTACTATAGTGCAGCAGCTTACAGTAGTGCAGCAGCTTACTATAGTGCAGCAGCTTACAGTAGTGCAGCAGCTTACAGTAGTGCAGCAGCTTACTATAGTGCAGCAGCTTACTATAGTGCAGCATCTTACAAGTGCAGCAGCTTACTATAGTGCAGCAGCTTACAGTAGTGCAGCAGCTTACAGTAGTGCAGCAGCTTACAGTAGTGCAGCAGCTTACTATAGTGCAGCAGTTTTCAGTAGTGCAGCAGCTTACAGTAGTGCAGCAGCTTACTATAGTGCAGCATCTTACAGTAGTGCATCAGCTTACTTTAGTGCAGCAGCTTACAGTAGTGCAGCAGCTTACTGTAGTGCAGCAGCTTACTATAGTGCAGCAGCTTACTATAGTGCAGCAGCTTACAGTAGTGCAGCAGCTTACTATAGTGCAGCAGCTTACAGTAGTGCAGCAGCTTACTATAGTGCAGCAGCTTACAGTAGTGCAGCAGCTTACAGTAGTGCAGCAGCTTACTATAGTGCAGCAGCTTACAGTAGTGCAGCAGCTTACTATAGTGCAGCAGCTTACAGTGCAGCAGCTTACAGTAGTGCAGCAGCTTACTATAGTGCAGCAGCTTACTATAGTGCAGCAGCTTACAGTTGTGCAGCAGCTTGCTATAGTGCAGCAGCTTACAGTAGTGCAGCAGCTTACTATAGTGCAGCAGCTTACTATAGTGCAGCAGCTTACAGTAGTGCAGCAGCTTACTATAGTGCAGCAGCTTACTATAGTGCAGCAGCTTACTATAGTGCAGCAGCTTACAGTAGTGCAGCAGCTTACTATAGTGCAGCAGCTTACAGTAGTGCAGCAGCTTACTATAGTGCAGCAGCTTACTATAGTGCCGCAGCTTACAGTAGTGCAGCAGCTTACTATAGTGCAGCAGCTTACTATAGTGCAGCAGCTTACTATAGTGCACCAGCTTACAGTAGTGCAGCAGCTTACTATAGTGCAGCAGCTTACAGTAGTGCAGCAGCTTACTATAGTGCAGCAGCTTACTATAGTGCAGCAGCTTACAGTATTGCAGCAGCTTACTATAATGCAGCAGCTTACAGTAGTGCAGCAGCTTACTATAGTGCAGCAGCTTACAGTAGTGCAGCAGCTTACTATAGTGCAGCAGCTTACTATAGTGCAGCAGCTTACGGTATTGCAGCAGCTTACTATAGTGCAGCAGCTTACTACAGTGCAGCAGCTTACTATAGTGCAGCAGCTTACAGTAGTGCAGCAGCTTACTATAGTGCAGCAGCTTACAGTAGTGCTGCAGCTTACAGTAGTGCAGCAGCTTACTATAGTGCAGCAGTTTTCAGTAGTGCAGCAGCTTACAGTAGTGCAGCAGCTTACTATAGTGCAGCAGCTTGCAGTAGTGCAGCAGCTTACTATAGTGCAGCAGCTTACTATAGTGCAGCAGCTTACAGTAGTGCAGCAGCTTACTATAGTGCAGCAGCTTACTATAGTGCAGCAGCTTACAGTAGTGCAGCAGCTTACTATAGTGCAGCAGCTTACAGTAGTGCAGCAGCTTACAGTAGTGAAGCAGCTTACTATAGTGCAGCAGCTTACAGTAGTGCAGCAGCTTACTATAGTGCAGCAGCTTACTATAGTGCAGCAGCTCACAGTAGTGCAGCAGCTTACAGTAGTGCAGCAG
>WNGS01010828.1:0-22474 GCA_020271785.1 Procambarus virginalis
GTTTTTACACTTCAACCCAACCGTTCATGACCTAAACTCCTTTATCCAACTTCAACTTATAGAAATATAGGAGGCGTGTTGTGTGGCATCACCCAACCGTCTGACCTAACCTCCCTTTATCTAACTCAAATTTATCGTAAAATGGGAGGAACTTGTTGTTTATGCATCAACCCAACCACCCTGGGCCTAACCTCTGATACACGGATCTTGGTTCATATTTGCATCATATTCGTAGCATTTTTTTCACATCAATACAACCATCCTCAACCTAACCTCTATTACCTGGGGAGGGAGGTTAATGGAAAATAAGATAATAATGGGAATTTTCTCTACATCAGTTCAACTTAACCATCCTTAACCTAACCTTAGTTAGAAAGGGGATAACTCACCAAAACTATTTAATTACCATTTACCCAATTTTCTTATCCTAACCCATAACCAGAGGGTTTAGACCCCCTTACCTCGAAATTATACTATATATATTGAAGGTAGGTATATTATTCACATATAAACCTAAACTTCCCTAATTCAACCCTATACTATAATTTCGAGGTAAGGTAAGGGGGGTCTAAACCCTCTGGTTATGGGTTAGGATAAGGAAAATTGGGTAAATGGTAATTAAATAGTTTTGGTGAGTTATATCCCTTTCTAACTAAGGTTAGGTTAAGGATGGTTAAGTTGAACTGATGTAGAGAAAATTCCCATTATTATCTTATTTTCCATTAACCTCCCTCCCCAGGTAATAGAGGTTAGGTTGAGGAGGGTTGTATTGATGTGAAAAAATGCTACGAATATGATGCAATATTGAACAAGATCCGTGTATCAGAGGTTAGGCCCAGGGTGGTTGGGTTGATGCATAAACAACAAGTTCCTCCCATATTTACGATAAATTTGAAGTTAGATAAATGGAGGTTAGGTTCAGGACGGTTGGGTTGATGCACACACAACACGTTCCTCCTATATTTACGATAAATTTGAAGTTGGATAAAGGAGGTTAGGTCCAGGACGGTTGGGTTGAAGTGTAAAAACGAAAACACCTACCCAACAATATAGCTACAATATTGAACACAATTCCAAGTTTTAAAGGAAAGGGCTGTTAGGTCCATATCCAAAAACATCATTTCTATGAATATGGTTACAATGTTCAACAAAAAAACCTAGTAGGTTAGGCACAGTGCGGATAGGTTCATATCCAAAACTTTACTTTTCGAAGGGTATTGATAAAATATTCAACAAAGCCCCAAAACTCTTGCAGGTTAGGCATGGGCATTTAGGTTCATATCCAAATAACATCACTTCTCTGAGTATATGTCGTATCAAAGGTTAGGTCCAGGTTTAGATGGAATGGGTGGAAATGTGGGTAAAATGGGCTTTGACTGTGCTATGATACACATCATTTGGATATATTGGTGGAAATTGTCTCCAATTTGGTGGCGATAGCTTAAATTTCCCCAACTTTAATAAAATCTGCTAGGTTAGGTTAGGTAGGGTGTCTAGGGTAGGCTGGAATAGGTGAAAACTTGGCTAAAATGGTCTTTGGCTGTGCTATGATACAAAAAATTTTGGGTATATTTGGTAGAAATTGTCTTAAATCAGGTAAATTTAGGTGAGTAAGCATAAATTTCACGAACTTTAATCAAATCTAGCTTGGGATATGCTAGGAGGGTAGGTAAGGTTGTAGGGTAAGTGGTAGGGTAAGATGGAATAGGTGAAAACTTGGGTGAAATGAACTTTGGCTATGCTAAGATACAAAACATTTGGGTATATTCGGTGGAAAATGGTTTAAATTAGGTTGAATTTAGGTGGGAAAGGCATAAATTTTGCCAACTTTAATCAAATCAAACTTTGGATATGCCAGGTGAGGATGGGTAGGGTTGTCTAGGGTGGGTTGGAATAGGTGAAAACTAGCTAAAATGAGCTTTGGCCGTGTTGTTACAAACTTTTTGGGTATATTTGGTGGAATTGTCTTAAATTAGGTTAAATTTATGTGGGATAACTTAAATTTCACCGACTTTAACAAAATCTAAGTTAGGATATGCTAGGTGTTGGTTAGGTAAGGTTGCATAGGGTAGGAGGGAATAGGAGAAATGTAGGTAAAATGGGCTTTGGCGATGCTATGATACACAACATTTGGATATATTGGTGGAAATTGTCTTAAATTATGTGAAATTTAGATGGGAATAGCTTAAATTTCGCCAACTTTAACCAAATCTAGGTTTGGATATGCTAGGTTAGGTTAGGTAAGGTTGTGTAGGATAGGATGGAATAGGAGAAAAAAATGGGCTTGGCAGTGCTATGATACACAACATTTGGGTATATTTGTGGAAATTGTCTTAAATTAGGTCAAATTTAGGTGGGAATAGCTTAAATTTCATCAACTTTAACCAAATCTTGGTTGGATATGCTACGTTAGGTTAGGTACGGTTGTGTAGGGTAGGATGGAAATATGAGAAAAAAAATGGGCTTTGACAGTGCTATGATACACAACATTGGATATATTTGGTGGCAATTGTCTTAAATTAGGTCAAATTTAGGTGGCATAGCTTAAATTTTACCAACTTGAACTAAATCTAGGTTTGGATATGCTAGGTTAGGTTAGGTGAGGTTGTGTAGGGTAGGATGGAAATAGAAAAAATAGGCTTTGACAGTGCTATGATACACAACATTTGGATATATTGGTGGAAATTGTCTTAAATTAGGTAAATTTAGGTGGGAATAGCTTAAATTTCATCAACTTTAACCAAATCTTGGTTTGGATATGCTAGGTTAGGTTAGGAAGGTTGCATAGGGTAGGATGGAATAGGAGAAAATGTAGGTAAAAAATGGGCTTTGGCAGTGCTGTGATACACAACATTTGGGTATATTTGGCAGGAATTGTCTTAAATTGGTCGAATTTATGTGGGAATAGCTTAAATTTTACCAAAATGAACTAAATCTAGGTTTGGATATGCTAGGTCAGGTTAGGTGAGGTCGCGTAGGGAAGGATATATAATATCTTAGGGATAATGAACTAGCATGTTTATAAAATAGTGTAAATTTCCTATTTGAGGTTTGAGCTATATGGCCAACTCATGTAATGTATGGACAGAGGCGACATAGGCTTGTATGTGAGGATATGGGATGCTCATATTTAGTTAGTTCAGCTTTTGATAGGTTGAATTTAGGCAAATTTGTGTAGAATAAGTATATTTTTGACAGATTTAGCTGAATTTAGGTTTTAATAGGATGCATTTTGATAAGATATAGCAAATTTGCTTAAAAATTATCATAGAAAATACTGACTTTGCCTAACCCCACCTGCCCTAACATAACTAAGGCTAGAACAAATAAGTCTGTTAGATGGTTGGCATAAATAAATTGGGGTGGTCTGATTGGAGAGGAGATGTAACAAGGAAGGTATTAATAAGACATTACAAACAATGGACATATGTTGATGAATAGTTTAGCACTAATAAAGTTGAAATATTAATGGCAAATGAATGTGTTTTGTATTGTGCTCATAGGAAGTCATATGTACCATTTTATATGTAAAATTCTGACTTTTGGGGAGTTGGTTACACTCAGCATATTATAATTAATGTCCTAAATATACCTAGAAAAATATAATGCAAATTGTGTATTGTTTGACCTAGTTGGTTGTGTTTGTATTTGTACATATATAGCACAATTAGTATACTTGTGTATTAATTGTGCAGATTATGTATTTGCATAAGTTGTATGATTATTGCAATTATGTATTGATTATATTTAAATAAATTGTGTATTGTTTTGTGCAAGTTGTGTATTAATTGTATATATTTTTTGTATGTGTATTTGTGGAAATTGTGTATTTATGAATATGTGCTAGTTATGTATTGTTCATATTTTGTTAGTTGTGTATTGATTATATTTTTAGCAAGTTGTGTATTAATTGTGTAAATGTCGTAATTGTATTTGTGTGTAAATCGTGTATTTGTGCTGGTTGTGTATTTTCATATTGGGGTAGTTATGTATTGTACGTATTTGTGCTAGATATGTATTTTGTGCAAGTTGTGTACTAATTATGAAAGATGTGTAATATTTGTGAAAGTTGTGTATTAATTGCGCATGTTGTGTAATTGCATATGGACGAATTGTTTATTTTTACCTTTGTGTATTGATTGTCATTGTGCAAGTTGAGTAATTATATAGCAAGTTTGCTTGTATTAATTGTGCAAAGATGTAAAATAATTACACAAATTGTGAAATAATTGTCCATGTTTTATAATAATTTTTGTGCTAATAGTGCATTTATGCAAGTTGTGTTTTTTAATTTGTTGAAGTGGAACTGGTGCAACTGTATTTTTGTGTGCAAATTGTGTATTTTGTGTAAGCACTGTAATATGAAAAAATAGATCTTTATGGTGTGTAATTTGGTTTATGAGCCAATGTGTGGGTATTTTGTGAAAATTATGTATGCGAAATTGTGTAATTTTAGTGAAAGCGCATTTTGATTTTCTAAATGTATAAGCATTTTGATATATTTGTGCAAATACCATACTTTGTGTAAATGTCATACTCTGAGTGTACATGCAATATGTGTAAATGGTATATTTGTGTGCAACTGACATATTTGTATGTAAATGTCATATTTTGTGTGTTGATGGATATTTTGAGTGTAATAATATATTTTGTGCATAAATGGCATATTGGTGTGTAAATGCTGTATTTTCTGTGTATGGCATAAATTACATCTGATTAATGGGGAAATGGTGGCAAAAAACTAGGCTATTTTCTATGAATGGTTATGGTTGTGGAGTATGTGTAGGTATGTATGCTTGTATTTGCGAGTGTTGGTTTAGAAACAAGTTACCTGATTTGCGTAGCAAGACTAGGATTTTTTTGAGGTGTAGAAATGATTAGCCTATGAATATAGTGGTTAGCATCCAGCTGAGTTGCTAGATGGATGAATTGAGGTGCGACATTTGGATTGCTATTTGATGGATGTGAGGACAGTTGACTAGCCTATGAACACAGCTACTAATCCGCTGTGCTGCCAGATGTGTGGTAACTACTTGTGGATTATAGTACGATATCTAGCTATAGGGTTTCATAATTGCTGTTGTGTATAAACAAGAATGAGAGCTATTTATTAAAACTATTATTGTAAACTATTACTTTAAGTGAGATCCCTTGTTGTTTTAAGCATAAGGTGGACATGAATATGAATGAGATTGGGTGAAAATATATAGGAGCTGCCTCGTATGGCCAATAGGACTTCTGCAGTTGCCTTTATTCTAATGTTCATCTTACCTGCTATGCTGCCAGATGTACGATTCTGCTTAAATTGCAGTACGACATTTGGGTTTCTGTTTTACTTTTGCACTTATTACTGAATAATAATTACAGTTGTGGATGATTAAAATGTATATTCTTAACCTCTGATTAGGTTAGGTGGGGATGGTTAGTCTAGCCATTTTGAATAAAAATCAAATACAGTACAAAGCCAATAGGACGCTAAAAGCCGCATTGGCCATCTGGTGACGTCACACATAGTTGACCAGTCAGGTGCTGTGATACCTTGACACTATATGCTAATGGCCATCAATACCTCATCCCTATACCTGAGGTCGCTTTTTGTGATGTCACTAAATAGCAGCAACTGGTCTGTAGAATGTATTTGTTTTATAAATAATATAAGTTAGGTTAGGTTAGGATGGTTTGATCGGGTTTATGAATAACAGAAAATATGAGCAATGAGCGAAAATATGAGCATTGCAGCTGAATATCGCTCTATGATGTTACAGAGTACAGTTAGGTATTGGTAGTGATTAAGAGTTCACACTTATGTGTGAACCTCCTATAGGACCCGCATTAGCACGTTGGCTGGAAGCTCATTGGGGGCTTACAGCGCATTAGGGATGATGACGTCAGAAAAGTAGGTACTGCAGAAGGCTTGCTTTTACTGAATGAGAATTTGATTTGTTATATGCTACAGTAAGGTGTGGGGGAGGCATGGGTGTTTTGAGCGAATTGAGATGTGCATATTTATGTATGTACGTGCATATAAAATTTATGCGTTATGAAGCAATATTGGATTAGTACTGAAATTGCATTGAAGTCACCATGCCTGGCAGGGGACTGTTTTCATACAAATGACTGATAGTGGGTTTTCATTTTTATTGTCCTATGCTCAATAAGCAATCTCTGAAGAAAAGATTGACAAAGCTCAAATACATTCTCTAGAAAGGCAAAAAATAGATGTGACATGATAGAGCTGTGAATGAATGGACATGACAAAGGGGGATATTAATAGGCTATTAAAATTATCAACACTAGACAGAGCATGAAAGAATGAAAGAAGGGAATTGGATACATTTTACATTTAGGAAAAAAGACCTGGGTAAATACTGGTTCGGTTACAGGGATGAACGCTGAGATACATGGTAGTTCATGCTCTGTGTTGCTCCTCCTTGTTACATGTAATGGCGATGGTTGGAAGTAAATATGAAATTTAAAATAGACTAGGGATGATGGTATGTTGCATTAGGTTTCAGGGTCATTGTTGTAACGAAAAACACATGACTCATAGACCGGCTTTTTAATCCCCTTGAACGCCCCTGTACAGGAACGCTCAGCGGCTTGCTGGTGACGTCATTGACCATTAGCGATGTCTGTGCAAGGGTCACCGGGGTAACTAAAAACGGGTACGCCAAGTCGTGTCCGTCAAATCTCACTGGGCAACTAAAAACGGGTACGCCAAGTCGTGTCCGTCAAATCTCACCGGGGTAACTAAAAACGGGTACGCCAAGTCGTGTCCGTCAAATCTCACTGGGCAACTAAAAACGGGTACGCCAAGTCGTGTCCGTCAAATCTCACTGGGCAACTAAAAACGGGTACGCCAAGTCGTGTCCGTCAAATCTCACTGGGCAACTAAAAACGGGTACGCCAAGTCGTGTCCGTCAAATCTCACTGGGGCAACTAAAAACGGGTACGCCAAGTCGTGTCCGTCAAATCTCACCGGGGCAACTAAAAACGGGTACGCCAAGTCGTGTCCGTCAAATCTCACCGGGGCAACTAAAACGGGTACGCCAAGTCGTGTCCGTCAAATCTCACCGGGGCAACTAAAAACGGGTACGCCAAGTCGTGTCCGTCAAATCTCACCGGGCAACTAAAAACGGGTACGCCAAGTCGTGTCCGTCAAATCTCACCGGGGCAACTAAAAACGGGTACGCCAAGTCGTGTCCGTCAAATCTCACCGGGGCAACTAAAAACGGGTACGACAAGTCGTGTCCGTCGGAAAAAGCAAAACGGACACGACTTGTTGTACTTTATACTACTGCCCAATTGGTGGTGATGGGTGTTGGTAGTGGCCCAAGTGGAGCTGATGGGTGCTGGTAGTGGCCCAAGTGGTGGTGATGGGTGCTGGTAGTGGCCCAAGTGGTGGTGATGGGTACTGGTAGTGGCCCAAGTGGTGGTGATGGGTGCTGGTAGTGGCCCAGTTGGAGGTGATGGGTGTTGGTAGTGGCCCAAGTGGTGGTGATGGGTGCTGGTAGTGGCCCAAGTGGTGGTGATGGGTACTGGTAGTGGCCCAAGTGGTGGTGATGGGTGCTGGTAGTGGCCCAGTTGGAGGTGATGGGTGTTGGTAGTGGCCCAAGTGAAGGTGATGGGTGCTGGTAGTGGCAAAAGTGGTGGTGATGGGTGCTGGTAGTGGCCAAGTGGTGGTGATGGGTGCTGGTAGTGGCCCAAGTGGTGGTGATGGGTGTTGGTAGTGGCCCAAGTGGTGGTGATGGGTGTTGGTAGTGGCCCAAGTGGTGGTGATGGGTGTTGGTAGTGGCCCAAGTGGTGGTGATGGGTGCTGGTAGTGGCCCAAGTGGTGGTAATGGGTGTTGGTAGTAGCCCAAGTGGTGGTGATGGGTCTTGGTAGTGGCCCAAGTGGAGGTGATGGGTGTTGGTAGTGGCCCAAGTGGAGGTGACGGGTGCTGGTAGTGGCCCAAGTGGTTGTGATGGGTGTTGGTAGTGGCCCAAGTGGAGGTGATGGGTGCTGGTAGTGGCCCAAGTGGAGGTGACGGGTGCTGGTAGTGGCCCAAGTGGAGGTGACGGGTGTTGGTAGTGGCCCAAGTGGAGGTGATGGTGCTGGTAGTGGCCCTAGTGGAGGTGAAGGGTGCTGGTAGTGGCCCAAGTGGTGGTGATGGGTGTTGGTAGTGGCCCAAGTGGAGGTGATGGGTGCTGGTAGTGGCCCAAGTGGAGGTGATGTGTGCAGGTAGTGGCCCAAGTGGAGGTGATGGGTTCTGGTAGTGGCCCAAGTGAAGGTGATGGGTGCTGGTAGTAGCCCAAGTGGAGGTGATGGGTGCTGGTAGTGGCCCAAGTGGAGGTGATGGGTGCTGGTAGTGGCCCAAGTGGAGGTGATGGGTGTGGGTAGTGGCCCAAGTGGAGGTGATGGGTGCTGGTAGTGGCCAAAGTGGAGGTGACGGGTGTAGGTAGTGGCCCAAGTGGTGGTGATGGGTGCTGGTAGTGGCCCAAGTGGTGGTGATGGGTGTTGGTAGTGGCCCAAGTGGAGGTGATGGGTGTTGGTAGTGGCCCAAGTGGAGGTGATGGGTGTTGGTAGTGGCCCAAGTGGTGGAGGTGGGTGTTGGTAGTGGCCCAAATGGAGGTGATGGGTGTTGGTAGTGGCCCAAGTGGTGGTGATGGGTGTTGGTAGTGGCCCAAGTGGAGGTGATGGGTGTTGGTAGTAGCCCAAGTGGTGGTGATGGGTGTTGGTAGTGGCCCAAGTGGTGGTGATGGGTGTTGGTAGTGGCCCAAGTGGTGGTGATGGGTGCTGGTAGTGGCCCAAGTGGTGGTGATGGGTGCTGGTAGTGGCCCAAGTGGTGGTGATGGGTGCTGGTAGTGGCCCAAGTGGTGGTGATGGGTGTTGGTAGTGGCCCTAGTGGTGGTGATGGGTGTTGGTAGTGGCCCAAGTGGTGGTGATGGTGTTGGTAGTGGCCCAAGTGGTGGTGATGGGTGTTGGTAGTGGCCCAAGTGGTGGTGATGGGTGTTGGTAGTGGCCCAAGTGGTGGTGATGGGTGTTGGTAGTGGCCCAAGTGGTGGTGATGTGTGTTGGTAGTGGCCCAAGTGGTGGTGATGGGTGTTGGTAGTGGCCCAAGTGGTGGTGATGGGTGTTGGTAGTGGCCCAAGTGGAGGTGATGGGTGCTGGTAGTGGCCCAAGTGGTGGTGATGGGTGTTGGTAGTGGCCCAAGTGGTGGTGATGGGTGCTGGTAGTGGCCCAAGTGGTGGTGATGGGTGTTGGTAGTGGCCCAAGTGGTGGTGATGGGTGTTGGTAGTGGCCCAAGTGGTGGTGATGTGTGTTGGTAGAGGCCCAAGTGGAGGTGATGGGTGTTGGTAGTGGCCCAAGTGGTGGTGATGGGTGTTGGTAGTGGCCCAAGTGGTGGTGATGTGTGTTGGTAGTGGCCCAAGTGGTGGTGATGGGTGTTGGTAGAGGCCCAAGTGGTGGTGATGGGTGTTGGTAGTGGCCCAAGTGGTGGTGATGGGTGTTGGTAGTGGCCCAAGTGGTGGTGATGGGTGTTGGTAGTGGCCCAAGTGGAGGTGATGGGTGTTGGTAGTGGCCCAAGTGGTGGTGATGGTGTAAACACGGGACGGGTTCTCACTTCCTTCTACCCTCTATTTCTCTCTTTACCCGTGTTCTTTACTTTGGTTCTTAACCAAGGGACCCCACGACTTTTACTCGAGCCGACTCCACGCCACGTGGTCTCAAGACGATTTACCGACTTGAGATTCTACAACCCGTATGACGTGAAAATAGACTTCTAGCAAAGTTCTAGGATCTCCTTTCCGCCGCCACCACCAGACCAGTAACCAAAAAGAGCAATGATCGAGATCTGGGTCGATCACGCTAAATAATCAACCTTGGGGCTTGGTCCCCACTAGTAAACCAAAACTCTTGGATCTTATGTGTGGAGTTAATTAAAATCAACAGGAGTAATAATCCTGATTCGGTGTTAGAATCGGCGCCCATTCAACTCGGCCACGTGGGAACCACGTGACAAGGACAATTCACATAAATATAACAAACACATGGAAATAATGAAAATGCAAAATTACTAACTAATTAATTTATTCAAACCTAAAACAGAGTCTAAGAAATTATAATCCTGACTTGAACACTCCCTGACTGAATTTTACGGCAATGAGTGGACTATTCCTACAATTACTCACAAAGCAACTCTACCTTTTATGTTGACCCGCTTGGGTAGAGTGCTGGTCTTATGGGAGGTGAGATGGTGACCTCTCCCAGTTGCTGCTGAAACCACACTAATCGTCCTCTCTGCTCCTCTACCCAGAGGCCTAGATCTGTATTCTTCCGCTAGTATCTAAGTTACTTTGCCAGGCTTAAGTTATAACAATTAACCTCTATTGTACTGAATGTTCCAGATTGATTGAATATTGTACTGAAGTTTAAATTACACAAACATCTTAAGGAAGAGCTATTCCCAATTTCAAAATAGCTGTTTGACCTTTGAGAAATAGAGGACATGGAACCTCGTGACCTATGACCTCCGGTCACTCCGCGTCACAGCCTAGTTCTTGCTTGTGACGTCACTGATGGTGACTTAAACTCCTTCTAATAATGAGAATACTCTTGATATTATGAACAGTAGTACTATACAATGCAATTTGAATGCAAAATGACTGAAGGTTAATTTCTCTAAGTAAGTGAATACTGTAGAATGATTCATTATGAAGCTTGGGAGCAAAGGTGGTTATTTCCAACGCTAAGTCCCTGGGGGATGCTCCAACGCGGGTCCAGCTTCCCATTCTCCCTTGTGTAGATAACCATTCTGGATAATTTTTACAACAAGCCTCGATTGTTACAACCCCCCCGCACAAGCACTTAGTAAACCTTGTTAATTTGTTAAAACTAACGACGGTTTAGTATCCAAACCCACAATTTAACTCATTGCCACAACAAAAGCTAACCTAACTAAACAAGAATTTTGACAATCATTAGTGTCCAACATCATCATAATAAACATGTTCAAATTCATAAAATTTCTCAGCTGTCAACTGACAGCAATCCTCCAACATCAGGAAACATACATCCTACCCTTACTGACATAGCTATTAAAATCTCTTNAGGTCTGGTAGGAGTAGTAACAGTTACAGTGGTAGCTCTGGTAGTGATGGTTGAGGTAGAACCCGTGATAGTGGTAGTGATGGTAAGGGAAGTACCAGTGATAGGGGTAGGTCTGGTAGTGATGGTTGAGGTAGAACCCGTGATAGTGGTAGTGATGGTAAGGGAAGTACCAGTGATACGGGTAGGTCTGGTAGGAGTAGTAACAGTTACAGTGGTAGCTCTGGTAGTGATGGTTGGGGTAGAACCCGTGATAGTGGTAGTGATGGTAAGGGAAGTACCAGTGATAGGGGTAGGTCTGGTAGTGATGGTAGGGGTAGTACCAGTGGCAGTGGTAGCCCTGGTAGTGATGGTTGAGGTAGAACCCGTGATAGTGGTAGTGATGGTTGGGGTAGTACCAGTGACAGTAGTAGCCCTGGTAGTGATGGTTGGGGTAGTACCAGTGACAGTGGTAGCACTGGTAGTGATGATAGGGATAACGAAAGTGACAGGGACGCTCTGGTTGTCGTGATAGTAGTATCAATAGTGAGTGGTTGCATTGTGTCTGTGATAGCACAATTAATATCAGCATTAACAACATTTCATATATTGCTACACGATTGTTGGGGACAGGAAAGCTGTCAGGTTAATCCCCGTCTCCCATAACCAAGGTGGAAGCTTCCCCGCGGTCACTCCACCAGTGACTGGCCACACCCAACAGTGTCTAACTCAGTCGAGACATTCACTCATGAACACTGAATATGAATTGAGTCATAAGAAGCAATCTTCTTTATCAAGATTACTTTCCTTAAAATTTTTGCATTAGCAACAGAACAGGACTGAAAATATTAGTTAGTTTCACATATTCCAAGTGACTGTGGACAAACTTCCAGAAAGTCGTCGCCACTATGTAATGTTGTGTTGGGATACTAGTAAAACTACTACTTGCAAGACCATTATTATTTGCTATTTCCAGACACTTTTATCATTTTAAAAAGTTTACCAAACAAAGATTTTTAACTGAATTACTAATTAGTGAGGATTGTCATGTAATTACCAGACACTTAAACAATTAACAGATTTGTTAAGTTAATGTGAAAAATAATAATGGTCTCTGATAATGTATTATGCAGAGCTATTTATCATATAAATCTATTTTATAACTAGTAGTGGCACTAATGACGGTGATGGGTGTTGGTAGTGGCCCAAGTGGTGGTGATGGGTGTTGGTAGTGGCCCAAGTGGTGGTGATGGGTGCTGGTAGTGGCCCAAGTGGAGGTGACGGGTGCTGGTAGTGGCCCAAGTGGTGGTGATGGGTGTTGGTAGTGGCCAAAGTGGTGGTGATGGGTGCTGGTAGTGGCCCAAGTGGTGGTGATGGGTGCTGGTAGTGGCCCAAGTGGTGGTGATGGGTGCTGGTAGTGGCCCAAGTGGTGGTGATGGGTGTTGGTAGTGGCCCAAGTGGTGGTGATGGGTGCTGGTAGTGGCCCAAGTGGTGGTGATGGGTGTTGGTAGTGGCCCAAGTGGTGGTGATGGGTGCTGGTAGTGGCCCAAGTGGTGGTGATGGGTGCTGGTAGTGGCCCAAGTGGTGGTGATGGGTGCTGGTAGTGGCGCAAGTGGTGGTGATGGGTGTTGGTAGTGGCGCAAGTGGTGGTGATGGGTGCTGGTAGTGGCCCAAGTGGTGGTGATGGGTGTTGGTAGTGGCCCAAGTGGTGGTGATGGGTGTTGGTAGTGGCCCAAGTGGAGGTGATGGGTGCTGGTAGTGGCCCAAGTGGTGGTGATGGGTGCTGGTAGTGGCCCAAGTGGTGGTGATGGGTGTTGGTAGTGGCCCAAGTGGTGGTGATGGGTGTTGGTAGTGGCCCAAGTGGAGGTGATGGGTGTTGGTAGTGGCCCAAGTGGTGGTGATGGGTGTTGGTAGTGGCCCAAGTGGTGGTGATGGGTGCTCTTAGTGGCCAAAGTGGTGGTGATGGTGTTGGTAGTGGCCCAAGTGGTGGTGATGGGTGCTGGTAGTGGCCCAAGTGGTGGTGATGGGTGCTGGTAGTGGCCCAAGTGGTGGTGATGGGTGCTGGTAGTGGCCCAAGTGGTGGTGATGGTGTTGGTAGTGGCCCAAGTGGAGGTGATGGTGTTGGTACCCAGCAAACACAGAACGTTTGTGAACGTTTTTAAATGGTGCCACAAAGGTAATACTCTAACATTTGACATAAATACGTATATCTGACGTTCTTAAAACCACTAGATATAACTAAAAACATGTATTCTTGANTGGTAGTGGCCCAAGTGGTGGTGATGGGTGCTGGTAGTGGCCCAAGTGGTGGTGATGGGTGCTGGTAGTGGCCCAAGTGGTGGTGATGGGTGTTGGTAGTGGCCCAAGTGGTGGTGATGGGTGCTGGTAGTGGCCCAAGTGGTGGTGATGGGTGTTGGTAGTGGCCCAAGTGGTGGGTGATGGTGTGTGGGGGGTGGTGGCCCAAGTGGTGGTGATGGGTGTTGGTAGTGGCCCAAGTGGTGGTGATGGGTGCTGGTAGTGGCCCAAGTGGTGGTGATGGTGTTGGTAGTGGCCCAAGTGGTGGTGATGGGTGCTGGTAGTGGCCCAAGTGTGGTGATGGGTGTAGGTGTGGCCCAAGTGGTGGTGATGGGTGTTGGTAGTGGCCCAAGTGGTGGTGATGGGTGCTGGTAGTGGCCCAAGTGGTGGTGATGGGTGTTGGTAGTGGCCCAAGTGGTGGTGATGGGTGCTTGGTAGTGGCCCAAGTGGTGGTGATGGGTGTGGTAGTGGCCCAAGTGGTGGTGATGGGTGTTGGTAGTGGCCCAAGTGGTGGTGATGGGTGTTGGTAGTGGCCCAAGTGGTGGTGATGGGTGTTGGTAGTGGCCCAAGTGGTGGTGATGGTGTTGGTAGTGGCCCAAGTGGGTGATGGGTGCTGGTAGTGGCCCAAGTGGTGGTGATGGGTGCTGGTAGTGGCCCAAGTGGTGGTGATGGTGCTGGTAGTGGCCCAAGTGGTGGTGATGGTGTTGGTAGTGGCCCAAGTGGTGGTGATGGTGCTGGTAGTGGCCCAAGTGGTGGTGATGGGTGTGGTAGTGGCCCAAGTGGTGGTGATGGGTGTTGGTAGTGGCCCAAGTGGTGGTGATGGTGCTGGTAGTGGCCCAAGTGGTGGTGATGGGTGCTGGTAGTGGCCCAAGTGGTGGTGATGGGTGTTGGTAGTGGCCCAAGTGGTGGTGATGGTGCTGGTAGTGGCCCAAGTGGTGGTGATGGGTGCTGGTAGTGGCCCAAGTGGTGGTGATGGGTGTTGGTAGTGGCCCAAGTGGTGGTGATGGGTGTTGGTAGTGGCCCAAGTGGTGGTGATGGGTGTTGGTAGTGGCCCAAGTGGTGGTGATGGGTGCTGGTAGTGGCCCAAGTGGTGTGATGGGTGTTGGTAGTGGCCCAAGTGGTGGTGATGGGTGTTGGTAGTGGCCCAAGTGGTGGTGATGGGTGTTGGTAGTGGCCCAAGTGGTGGTGATGGGTGCTGGTAGTGGCCCAAGTGGTGGTGATGGGTGTTGGTAGTGGCCCAAGTGGTGGTGATGGGTGTTGGTAGTGGCCCAAGTGGTGTGATGGGTGTGGTAGTGGCCCAAGTGGTGGTGATGGGTGTTGGTGGGCCCAAGTGGTGGTGATGGGTGGTTTAGTGGCCCAAGTGGTGGTGATGGGTGTTGGTAGTGGCCCAAGTGGTGGTGATGGTGTTGGTAGTGGCCCAAGTGGTGGTGATGGGTGCTGGTAGTGGCCCAAGTGGTGGTGATGGGTGTTGGTAGTGGCCCAAGTGGTGGTGATGGGTGCTGGTAGTGGCCCAAGTGGTGGTGATGGGTGCTGGTAGTGGCCCAAGTGGTGGTGATGGTGCTGGTAGTGGCCCAAGTGTGGTGATGTGTTGGTAGTGGCCCAAGTGGTGGTGATGGTGTTGGTAGTGGCCCAAGTGGTGGTGATGGGTGCTGGTAGTGGCCCAAGTGGTGGTGATGGTGTTGGTAGTGGCCCAAGTGGTGGTGATGGTGCTGGTAGTGGCCCAAGTGGTGGTGATGGGTGTTGGTAGTGGCCCAAGTGGTGGTGATGGGTGTTGGTAGTGGCCCAAGTGGTGGTGATGGGTGCTGGTAGTGGCCAAGTGGTGTGATGGGTGTTGGTAGTGGCCCAAGTGGTGGTGATGGGTGCTGGTAGTGGCCCAAGTGGTGGTGATGGTTTGGTAGTGGCCCAAGTGGTGGTGATGGGTGTTGGTAGTGGCCCAAGTGGTGGTGATGGGTGCTGGTAGTGGCCCAAGTGGTGGTGATGGTGTTGGTAGTGGCCCAGTGGTGGTGATGGGTGTCTGGTAGTGGCCCAAGTGGTGGTGATGGGTGTTGGTAGTGGCCCAAGTGGTGGTGATGGGTGCTGGTAGTGGCCCAAGTGGTGGTGATGGGTGTTGGTAGTGGCCCAAGTGGTGGTGATGGGTGCTGGTAGTGGCCCAAGTGGTGGTGATGGGTGTGGTAGTGGCCCAAGTGGTGGTGATGGGTGTTGGTAGTGGCCCAAGTGGTGGTGATGGGTGCTGGTAGTGGCCCAAGTGGTGGTGATGGGTGTTGGTAGTGGCCCAAGTGGTGGTGATGGGTGTTGGTAGTGGCCCAAGTGGTGGTGATGGGTGCTGGTAGTGGCCCAAGTGGTGGTGATGGTGTGGTAGTGGCCCAAGTGGTGGTGATGGGCTGGTAGTGGCCCAAGTGGTGGTGATGGGTGCTGGTAGTGGCCCAAGTGGTGGTGATGGGTTTGGTAGTGGCCCAAGTGGTGGTGATGGTTTGGTAGTGGCCCAAGTGTGGTGATGGGGTGTTGGTAGTGGCCCAAGTGGTGGTGATGGGTGCTGGTAGTGGCCCAAGTGGTGGTGATGGGTTTGGTAGTGGCCCAAGTGGTGGTGATGGGTGCTGGTAGTGGCCCAAGTGGTGGTGATGGGTGTTGGTAGTGGCCCAAGTGGTGGTGATGGGTGCTGGTAGTGGCCCAGTGGTGGTGATGGGTGTTGGTAGTGGCCCAAGTGGTGGTGATGGGTGCTGGTAGTGGCCCAAGTGGTGGTGATGGGTGTGGTAGTGGCCCAAGTGGTGGTGATGGTGTTGGTAGTGGCCCAAGTGGTGGTGATGGGTGTGGTAGTGGCCCAAGTGGTGGTGATGGGTTGGTAGTGGCCCAAGTGGTGGTGATGGGTGTTGGTAGTGGCCCAAGTGGTGGTGATGGGTGCTTGGTAGTGGCCCAAGTGGTGGTGATGGGTGTTGGTAGTGGCCCAAGTGGTGGTGATGGGTGCTGGTAGTGGCCCAAGTGGTGGTGATGGTGTTGGTAGTGGCCCAAGTGGTGGTGATGGGTGCTGGTAGTGGCCCAAGTGGTGGTGATGGTGTTGGTAGTGGCCCAAGTGGTGGTGATGGGTGTTGGTAGTGGCCCAAGTGGTGGTGATGGTGCTGGTAGTGGCCCAAGTGGTGGTGATGGGTGTTGGTAGTGGCCCAAGTGGTGGTGATGGGTGTTGGTAGTGGCCCAAGTGGTGGTGATGGGTGCTGGTAGTGGCCCAAGTGGTGGTGATGGGTGTTGGTAGTGGCCCAAGTGGTGGTGATGGTGCTGGTAGTGGCCCAAGTGGTGGTGATGGGTGCTGGTAGTGGCCCAAGTGGTGGTGATGGGTGTTGGTAGTGGCCCAAGTGGTGGTGATGGGTGTTGGTAGTGGCCCAAGTGGTGGTGATGGGTGTTGGTAGTGGCCCAAGTGGTGGTGATGGGTGCTGGTAGTGGCCCAAGTGGTGGTGATGGGTGTTGGTAGTGGCCCAAGTGGTGGTGATGGGTGTTGGTAGTGGCCCAAGTGGTGGTGATGGGTGTTGGTAGTGGCCCAAGTGGTGGTGATGGGTGCTGGTAGTGGCCCAAGTGGTGGTGATGGGTGTTGGTAGTGGCCCAAGTGGTGGTGATGGGTGTTGGTAGTGGCCCAAGTGGTGGTGATGGGTGTTGGTAGTGGCCCAAGTGGTGGTGATGGGTGTTGGTAGTGGCCCAAGTGGTGGTGATGGGTGTTGGTAGTGGCCCAAGTGGTGGTGATGGGTGTTGGTAGTGGCCCAAGTGGTGGTGATGGGTGTTGGTAGTGGCCCAAGTGGTGGTGATGGGTGTGGTAGTGGCCCAAGTGGTGGTGATGGGTGTGGTAGTGGCCCAAGTGGTGGTGATGGGTGCTGGTAGTGGCCCAAGTGGTGGTGATGGGTGTTGGTAGTGGCCCAAGTGGTGGTGATGGGTGTGGTAGTGGCCCAAGTGGTGGTGATGGGTGTTGGTAGTGGCCCAAGTGGTGGTGATGGGTGTTGGTAGTGGCCCAAGTGGTGGTGATGGGTGTTGGTAGTGGCCCAAGTGGTGGTGATGGGTGTTGGTAGTGGCCCAAGTGGTGGTGATGGGTGCTGGTAGTGGCCCAAGTGGTGGTGATGGGTGTTGGTAGTGGCCCAAGTGGTGGTGATGGGTGTTGGTAGTGGCCCAAGTGGTGGTGATGGGTGTTGGTAGTGGCCCAAGTGGTGGTGATGGGTGCTGGTAGTGGCCCAAGTGGTGGTGATGGGTGTTGGTAGTGGCCCAAGTGGTGGTGATGGGTGTTGGTAGTGGCCCAAGTGGTGGTGATGGGTGTTGGTAGTGGCCCAAGTGGTGGTGATGGGTGTTGGTAGTGGCCCAAGTGGTGGTGATGGGTGTTGGTAGTGGCCCAAGTGGTGGTGATGGTGCTGGTAGTGGCCCAAGTGGTGGTGATGGGTGTTGGTAGTGGCCCAAGTGGTGGTGATGGGTGTTGGTAGTGGCCCAAGTGGTGGTGATGGGTGTTGGTAGTGGCCCAAGTGGTGGTGATGGGTGTTGGTAGTGGCCCAAGTGGTGGTGATGGGTGTTGGTAGTGGCCCAAGTGGTGGTGATGGGTGTTGGTAGTGGCCCAAGTGGTGGTGATGGGTGCTGGTAGTGGCCCAAGTGGTGGTGATGGGTGTGGTAGTGGCCCAAGTGGTGGTGATGGGTGTTGGTAGTGGCCCAAGTGGTGGTGATGGGTGCTGGTAGTGGCCCAAGTGGTGGTGATGGGTGTTGGTAGTGGCCCAAGTGGTGGTGATGGTGTTGGTAGTGGCCCAAGTGGTGGTGATGGGTGTGGTAGTGGCCCAAGTGGTGGTGATGGGTGTTGGTAGTGGCCCAAGTGGTGGTGATGGGTGCTGGTAGTGGCCCAAGTGGTGGTGATGGGTGTTGGTAGTGGCCCAAGTGGTGGTGATGGGTGTGGTAGTGGCCCAAGTGGTGGTGATGGGTGTTGGTAGTGGCCCAAGTGGTGGTGATGGGTGCTGGTAGTGGCCCAAGTGGTGGTGATGGGTGTTGGTAGTGGCCCAAGTGGTGGTGATGGGTGCTGGTAGTGGCCCAAGTGGTGGTGATGGGTGTTGGTAGTGGCCCAAGTGGTGGTGATGGGTGTTGGTAGTGGCCCAAGTGGTGGTGATGGGTGTTGGTAGTGGCCCAAGTGGTGGTGATGGGTGCTGGTAGTGGCCCAAGTGGTGGTGATGGGTGTGGTAGTGGCCCAAGTGGTGGTGATGGGTGTTGGTAGTGGCCCAAGTGGTGGTGATGGGTGCTGGTAGTGGCCCAAGTGGTGGTGATGGGTGCTGGTAGTGGCCCAAGTGGTGGTGATGGGTGTTGGTAGTGGCCCAAGTGGTGGTGATGGGTGTTGGTAGTGGCCCAAGTGGTGGTGATGGGTGTTGGTAGTGGCCCAAGTGGTGGTGATGGGTGCTGGTAGTGGCCCAAGTGGTGGTGATGGGTGTTGGTAGTGGCCCAAGTGGTGGTGATGGGTGCTGGTAGTGGCCCAAGTGGTGGTGATGGGTGTTGGTAGTGGCCCAAGTGGTGGTGATGGGTGCTGGTAGTGGCCCAAGTGGTGGTGATGGGTGTTGGTAGTGGCCCAAGTGGTGGTGATGGGTGCTGGTAGTGGCCCAAGTGGTGGTGATGGGTGTTGGTAGTGGCCCAAGTGGTGGTGATGGGTGTTGGTAGTGGCCCAAGTGGTGGTGATGGGTGCTGGTAGTGGCCCAAGTGGTGGTGATGGGTGTTGGTAGTGGCCCAAGTGGTGGTGATGGGTGTGGTAGTGGCCCAAGTGGTGGTGATGGGTGTTGGTAGTGGCCCAAGTGGTGGTGATGGGTGCTGGTAGTGGCCCAAGTGGTGGTGATGGGTGTTGGTAGTGGCCCAAGTGGTGGTGATGGGTGTTGGTAGTGGCCCAAGTGGTGGTGATGGGTGTTGGTAGTGGCCCAAGTGGTGGTGATGGGTGTTGGTAGTGGCCCAAGTGGTGGTGATGGGTGCTGGTAGTGGCCCAAGTGGTGGTGATGGGTGTTGGTAGTGGCCCAAGTGGTGGTGATGGGTGCTGGTAGTGGCCCAAGTGGTGGTGATGGGTGTTGGTAGTGGCCCAAGTGGTGGTGATGGGTGTTGGTAGTGGCCCAAGTGGTGGTGATGGGTGCTGGTAGTGGCCCAAGTGGTGGTGATGGGTGTTGGTAGTGGCCCAAGTGGTGGTGATGGGTGCTGGTAGTGGCCCAAGTGGTGGTGATGGGTGTTGGTAGTGGCCCAAGTGGTGGTGATGGGTGTTGGTAGTGGCCCAAGTGGTGGTGATGGGTGCTGGTAGTGGCCCAAGTGGTGGTGATGGGTGTTGGTAGTGGCCCAAGTGGTGGTGATGGGTGCTGGTAGTGGCCCAAGTGGTGGTGATGGGTGTTGGTAGTGGCCCAAGTGGTGGTGATGGGTGCTGGTAGTGGCCCAAGTGGTGGTGATGGGTGTGGTAGTGGCCCAAGTGGTGGTGATGGGTGTTGGTAGTGGCCCAAGTGGTGGTGATGGGTGCTGGTAGTGGCCCAAGTGGTGGTGATGGGTGTTGGTAGTGGCCCAAGTGGTGGTGATGGGTGCTGGTAGTGGCCCAAGTGGTGGTGATGGGTGTGGTAGTGGCCCAAGTGGTGGTGATGGGTGCTGGTAGTGGCCCAAGTGGTGGTGATGGGTGTTGGTAGTGGCCCAAGTGGTGGTGATGGGTGTTGGTAGTGGCCCAAGTGGTGGTGATGGGTGTTGGTAGTGGCCCAAGTGGTGGTGATGGGTGTGGTAGTGGCCCAAGTGGTGGTGATGGGTGCTGGTAGTGGCCCAAGTGGTGGTGATGGGTGTTGGTAGTGGCCCAAGTGGTGGTGATGGGTGTTGGTAGTGGCCCAAGTGGTGGTGATGGGTGCTGGTAGTGGCCCAAGTGGTGGTGATGGGTGTTGGTAGTGGCCCAAGTGGTGGTGATGGGTGCTGGTAGTGGCCCAAGTGGTGGTGATGGGTGTTGGTAGTGGCCCAAGTGGTGGTGATGGGTGCTGGTAGTGGCCCAAGTGGTGGTGATGGGTGTTGGTAGTGGCCCAAGTGGTGGTGATGGGTGTTGGTAGTGGCCCAAGTGGTGGTGATGGGTGTTGGTAGTGGCCCAAGTGGTGGTGATGGGTGTTGGTAGTGGCCCAAGTGGTGGTGATGGGTGTGGTAGTGGCCCAAGTGGTGGTGATGGGTGTTGGTAGTGGCCCAAGTGGTGGTGATGGGTGTTGGTAGTGGCCCAAGTGGTGGTGATGGGTGTTGGTAGTGGCCCAAGTGGTGGTGATGGGTGTTGGTAGTGGCCCAAGTGGTGGTGATGGGTGTTGGTAGTGGCCCAAGTGGTGGTGATGGGTGTTGGTAGTGGCCCAAGTGGTGGTGATGGGTGCTGGTAGTGGCCCAAGTGGTGGTGATGGGTGTTGGTAGTGGCCCAAGTGGTGGTGATGGGTGTTGGTAGTGGCCCAAGTGGTGGTGATGGGTGTTGGTAGTGGCCCAAGTGGTGGTGATGGGTGTTGGTAGTGGCCCAAGTGGTGGTGATGGGTGTTGGTAGTGGCCCAAGTGGTGGTGATGGGTGTTGGTAGTGGCCCAAGTGGTGGTGATGGGTGCTGGTAGTGGCCCAAGTGGTGGTGATGGGTGTTGGTAGTGGCCCAAGTGGTGGTGATGGGTGCTGGTAGTGGCCCAAGTGGTGGTGATGGGTGTTGGTAGTGGCCCAAGTGGTGGTGATGGTGGGTAGTGGCCCAAGTGGTGGTGATGGGTGTTGGTAGTGGCCCAAGTGGTGGTGATGGGTGTTGGTAGTGGCCCAAGTGGTGGTGATGGGTGTTGGTAGTGGCCCAAGTGGTGGTGATGGTGTTGGTAGTGGCCCAAGTGGTGGTGATGGGTGTTGGTAGTGGCCCAAGTGGTGGTGATGGGTGTTGGTAGTGGCCCAAGTGGTGGTGATGGGTGCTGGTAGTGGCCCAAGTGGTGGTGATGGGTGTTGGTAGTGGCCCAAGTGGTGGTGATGGGTGTTGGTAGTGGCCCAAGTGGTGGTGATGGGTGTTGGTAGTGGCCCAAGTGGTGGTGATGGGTGCTGGTAGTGGCCCAAGTGGTGGTGATGGGTGTTGGTAGTGGCCCAAGTGGTGGTGATGGGTGTTGGTAGTGGCCCAAGTGGTGGTGATGGGTGCTGGTAGTGGCCCAAGTGGTGGTGATGGGTGTGGTAGTGGCCCAAGTGGTGGTGATGGGTGTTGGTAGTGGCCCAAGTGGTGGTGATGGTGTTGGTAGTGGCCCAAGTGGTGGTGATGGGTGCTGGTAGTGGCCCAAGTGGTGTGATGGGTGTTGGTAGTGGCCCAAGTGGTGGTGATGGGTGCTGGTAGTGGCCCAAGTGGTGGTGATGGTGTTGGTAGTGGCCCAAGTGGTGGTGATGGGTGTTGGTAGTGGCCCAAGTGGTGGTGATGGGTGCTGGTAGTGGCCCAAGTGGTGGTGATGGTGCTGGTAGTGGCCCAAGTGGTGGTGATGGGTGCTGGTAGTGGCCCAGTGGTGGTGATGGTGTTGGTAGTGGCCCAAGTGGTGGTGATGGTGCTGGTAGTGGCCCAAGTGGTGGTGATGGTGCTGGTAGTGGCCCAAGTGGTGGTGATGGGTTTGGTAGTGGCCCAAGTGGTGGTGATGGTGCTGGTATGGCCCAAGTGGTGGTGATGGGTGTGGTAGTGGCCCAAGTGGTGGTGATGGGTGTTGGTAGTGGCCCAAGTGGTGGTGATGGTGCTGGTAGTGGCCCAAGTGTGGTGATGGGTGCTTGTAGTGGCCCAAGTGGTGGTGATGGGTGTTGGTAGTGGCCCAAGTGTGGTGATGGGTGCTGGTAGTGGCCCAAGTGGAGGTGATGGGTGCTGGTAGTGGCCCAAGTGGTGGTGATGGTGTTGGTAGTGGCCCAAGTGGTGGTGATGGTTTGGTAGTGGCCCAAGTGGTGGTGATGGTGTTGGTAGTGGCCCAAGTGGTGGTGATGGGTGCTGGTAGTGGCCCAAGTGGTGGTGATGGGTGTTGGTAGTGGCCCAAGTGGTGGTGATGGGTGCTGGTAGTGGCCCAAGTGGGTGATGGGTGCTGGTAGTGGCCCAAGTGGTGGTGATGGGTGTTGGTAGTGGCCCAAGTGGTGGTGATGGGTGCTGGTAGTGGCCCAAGTGGTGGTGATGG
>WNGS01010828.1:24313-61813 GCA_020271785.1 Procambarus virginalis
GTGCCAGGATTATGCCACAGTAAAGAGCAGCATATTGCGCTCGTTCCGTTAACCCCAGAAGCTTATAGGAAGCGTTCAGAGAGATAATCAAAGTGGAAGCATGTACGTTTGCTGAGACAGCAAGGGATCTGGAAAGACGATTCCAGAAGTGGATTGAGGCTGCTGGAGTTGGATCTTACGCTGACCTGAAGCAATTGATGGTCATGGAGAAGTTCTTGGAGATGATGCATCCCGAGACAAAGTTCAAGATCCAAGAAGCAGGGATAAAGGAGGTGAGAGATGCCGCGGATATGATTATGGAAGCATATAAGAGTTTGAGGGAGAACAGAGTGAAGAACGAGGTGAGACGCAGCAATGGCAGATCCAGTGGAGCCTGGGGAGGAAGAAATTATGAAAGACCCAGAAGAGTCTGGGGTGAGAAGAATTTTGATAAACGGGCAGATAAAGGTAAATACTCTAAAACTCAGAAGAGTAGGTCGCGCACTTCGTCTGAAAGTGAAGATGAAGGAGCTAAACGAGAAACAAATCATTATCCAGGGAATCAAGAGTCCAGTAAAGCCCCACAGAGTGCATGTAGTGTGCCTGGCCCGAGGAACTCTCATGCGAGTGGACAAAGTCAGAGCCACTCTGGTACGTATAGAAGAGACTTTTCCCAGGTGAGATGTTACAACTGTAACGGATTGGGTCACGTGATGCGAGATTGTCGGCAGGGCAAGAGAATTGTGACCCTGGTCATGTGTGACCCCCGAGGTAAATATACTAGTGTGTTCCGAGACAAACCACAGATGGTGAACTTAGTGAACGAGAGGTATAGGCCGTTCATAAGTAAAGGTTGGATCAGTATAGGAGGCCAACCTGAGGTAGAAGTTGGTATCTTAAGAGATACCGGAGCTAATCAGAGCGTGATTGCGAGAAGCCTGATTGGGAATGATCGACGGTTAGCTGGCAGGAGAAAGATGAAAGTATATGGGTTATTGTCTGAGAGTGACATGCCCGTTTGTACTGTCCAGCTAAGGTCGGAATATGTGTCGGCAGAGGTGATGTTGGGAGTGTGCCCCGACATACCTGTTCCAGGAGTCCAAGTGATCCTGGGGAATGACTTGTGCGGGACAAAGGTGTTGCCAGGAGTCATAGTGAAGACTGTGCCAGAGGAGTGCCCAGAAGGCCACGGCACGGGTGGGACACCTGAGAATGTGAACCTAACTGACATCCGAGGAGATGAGTCAGGAGACCGCCAAGCCATTGAGTACCCTGTCTCGGTAGTGGTGAAGGCAGAGGTGGCCGGCGAGGAAGACGCTGGAGAAGATGAGACAGTGTCTATTCAGCCGGTAGAAGAGATCGACGTAGATATAGCGTGGCTATTTGATGAAGGTCCAGCCCAGGAAAATGAAGTCTCGGTGAGGCCAAAAGTGAAGATGGCCCAGCCAAAGAAAAATCATGTGAAGAGAGCGAACCTGAATAGATCCCAGCCTGCTGAAATTAAGGGTCAGAAGGTGAATGCAACTGTGCTGAGCAGAAGTGAGGAAGGATGTGGACATACTGAGGACGGGAGTAGAGCGTGAAGTTGTCCACGAGCACAGAGGCATTTGGATAGTAGAGTTAAGTTGTTTGAGATGTCAGGAGTTGACATGTTTCACAGAAAACGCGGAGGAGAGATAGTGAAGAAGAGTAATAGCCGAAAAAATGGAAGGAGAAGAGACAGTATGTGTGGAGAGATGCTTACGAGCACTCTAGGAGAGGTAAAGCAACATGTACGATCGAGTGCTGTTGGATGTAGTACAGGGCTCGGAGAAACTTTCAGGGAACAAAGAAGAGTTGAAGGAGAAGAAATGGAGTTGTATAGAGGCGAGAAGTGTGGGAAGAGGATGATGATACAAGCATGGAGAAATAGACGAAAGCCGAGGACTCGATGGAAGTCAAACAGGATGAGGTCTCGGATAAATGAGGAGACGAAAGTGAGGATCGTCGGTGAAGACGAGGGAGTGAAGTATGATGGCAGGAGACGAAAGTATAATGGCAGTATATGGAAGTATGAAGACGACAGAGGAGGTACAGACAGTAGATGTCTGACTCTGGACGTGAAGAGAAGAAGACAAGGAAACGGAGGGTGGAAACAATAAGTAGAGTGTACCGATGGAGTACAGACGTCCAAGGAGATCAGCCTAGCCAAGAGGTGTTAGAGAAGTCAAATCGTTTGCGAGAAGATCATGTTTCGGGCGAGTTATGAGCCAGATGTTACCAGGTGCAACGAAGCAGTTGTATACTCCTAAGGGAGTATGTAAGCAGATCAACCGGTCGAACCAATCGGTTGAAGAACGAGACAGTGTGGTGGCGGATGTACTATCCCGAGCTTTGCCACTGGAATAACTCTCAAAAATAAGGGGAGGGGAGTGTTATGATCTCAGCCTGCAAGAGAAACGAGTCTCCCTCTTTGAGAGTTATTCAGCAAGCCTGACCTAACTGGAAGGTCCAGGAATTATAGAGGCGATAACACAGATGTAAGATAGTTTGTTGAATTTAAATAAAAATTTTGAGATTATGGGCAATGAACAAGAAAACAGATAAATGACTGGTTAGGAGATGTGGTCAAGTTGGCTGGAGGTGTGAAGCTCGCTTTCGGAGAGCCTTGACCTCACTTGAGGCCAGACGTCACAGGGGGAAAGCCGCGCTTCGTCGAGCTCCCGCCAGAGGGGAACCCCTAGTGATATATCTCCAAAGAGAAGAGAAGTGTGCAGACGTGCCAGCTGTGGAGTCGAGCTGAAGACGTTGCGGTCTCAAGTCCTGGACGGCGGGGAGAGTATTAAGCCGCCCAGAGACAGTTTTGTACTCACCTAATTGTACTCACCTAATTGTGCTTGCGGGGGTTGAGCTTTGGCTCTTTGGTCCCGCCTCTCAACTGTCAATCAACAGGTGTACAGATTCCTGAGCCTACTGGGCTCTATCATATCTACACTTGAAACTGTGTATGGAGTCAGCCTCCACCACATCACTGCCTAATGCATTCCATTTATGAACTACTCTGACACTGAAATAATTCTTTCTAACGTCTCTGTGGCTCATCTGGGTACTAAGTTTCCACCTGTGTCCCCTTGTTCGTGTCCCACCCGTGGTGAAGAGTTTGTCTTTGTCCGCCCTGTCAGTTCCCCTGAGAATTTTGTAGGTGGTTATCATGTCTCCCCTTACTCTTCTGTTTTCCAGGGATGTGAGGTTCAGCTCCTTTAGCCTTTCCTCGTAGCTCAATCCTCTCAGTTCCGGGACTAGCCTGGTGGCATACCGCTGAATCTTCTCTAACTTTGTCTTGTGTTTAACTAGGTATGGACTCCAGGCTGGAGCTGCATACTCCAGGATTGGTCTTACATAAGTGGTATACAGGGTTCTGAAAGATTCCTTACACAAATTTCTAAAGGCAGTTCTTATGTTGGCCAGTCTAGCATATGCCGCTGATGATATTCTTTTGATGTGGGCTTCTGGGGACAGGTTCGGTGTGATATCAACCCCCAGATCTTCTCTCTATTTGACTCTTGCAGGATTTCCCCTCCCAAATGATACCTTGTGTTCAGCCTCCTGCTCCCTTCTCCTAATTTCATCACCTTACACTTTCCCGAGTTGAACTTTAGCAGCCATTTTCTAGACCATTCCTCCAGTTTATCCAGGTCATCCTGTAGTCTCTGTCTATCTTCATCCGTCTTCATTCTTCTCATAATTTTTGCATCATCAGCAAACATTGAGAGGAATGAGTCTATACCCTCCGGAAGATCGTTCACATATATTAGAAACAGGATGGGTCCAAGTACTGAGCCCTGTGGGACTCCGCTGGTGACATCTCGCCACTCTGATGTCTTCCCCCTCACCGTTACTCGCTGTTTCCTGTTGCTTAAGTACTCCCTTATCCACTGGAGCACCTTCCCTTTTACTCCTGCCTGTTGCTCCAACTTTTTTACAGCCTTTTGTGCGGTACTGTGTCAAAGGCTTTTGGCAATCCAGGAAAATGCAGTCGGCCCACCTTCTCTTTCCTGCCTAATTTTTGTTGCTTGGTCATAAAATTCTATTAAACCTGTGAGGCACGATTTACCATCTCTGAACCCATGTGGTGGTGCGTTACAAAGTTATTTCCCTCTAGATGCTCTACGAGCCTTTTCCTCACGATCTTCTCCATTACCTTGCATGGTATACAAGTTAAGGAAATGGCCTGTAATTCAGTGCCTCTTGCCTGTCACCCTTTTTGTATATTGGGACCACGTTAGCTCTCTTCCAACTTTCTGGTAAGTCTCCTGTTTCCAGTGTCCTGTTATACACCATAGAGAGTGGCACACTTAGTGCTTCTGCACCTTCCTTTAGTATCCATGGTGAGATTCTGTCAGGCCCAACAGCCTTTGTCACATCCAGCTCCAGCAGACACCTTTTGACCTCATCACTGGTGAGGTCAAATTCCTCCAAGGTTGCTTGGTTTGCCACCTCCTCATTTAGTGCAGGGGCTTCTCCTTGTTCTATTGTGAAGACCTCCTGGAATCTCTTGTTGAGTTCTTCACACACTCATCTGTTGAGTCTTCACTTCTCTGTTGAGTTCTTTTGTGGGCTGTGGGAAGCGCCCTGGTCAGACGTTGTCAGAGGGAGAAGCGCCCTCGACCAGATAATCTGTGGTATGCCCGATTTAAGCCAGTTCATAGTGTTTGCTTGTAGTTGGTCGTGTGCCCAGCGACAGTAGCAATGTTTATTTACAAGTTAGAAATGTTTTGGTAAGGCAGAGAGCCTAAAATAGGGAGTGAAGTGGGAGGAGCGCGGAGCGACATCAGTCTCCTCTGGGCGCCGGCAGGTGACTGAGGTCCTGACGGCTGAGGCCCCTCCCAGAGTGAGTGAGGCCCGCCCGGCAGGTGGCGCATGGACCCGCCCCAAAACGGGGGAGTCCACTCTCACTATCTGTAGAAGACAGATAGAGGTTGGAGGCAAAGATATTGTGTGATTAATTTTGTTTATGTGTTAAAAAGGGAAACATTTTATTGGAGTGCAAATGGGTTGCAGGTTTGTCTTTGGGGAAGAAGTTGCTGAGGACTTCGAAGCCAGCACAGAAGGAGTAGTTGGTGAGACTCCAAGGCAGTGGAGGAGAGGACCTTGAGCTGTGAGGAGAAGCAGTGAGGAGGAGTGTCACGTGCTTCTGTAGAGGTGGTGAAGTACCACAGTTATTCGAGGAAACTTTATGGTGCAGCAGCCAGGAGAGCTGTGGATGATCCTAGTGGGAGTAGAGAAGCACCATAGTTGTCCAAGGAAACTTCATGGTAGCAGCCTGGAGGAGCTGCAGAGGATCCTGGTGGTTAAGCCCGGAGGAACCTGAAGTTATCAGGGTAGTGAAATAGTTCTAAATGATCACTTGTGTGGAGGTGAGAGTGTTTGTCATTAGCGTGAAAGACGCAGTGAGAGGTGAGTGATCGTTTGCCATTTTTGTACCACGAAGTTTATACTGAAGTTTTGAGTTACAGACGTAGGCAGGAATACCTACTGATATATATATGTATTCTAAGACTGATAGAATGATCGATTGATTCGTTGAGTGGCACGGATCATTTATACTGACACATATATGTATGTTGTTGCATTCATATGCTGATTTACCTTGTACATGTTTATAGGTATATATATATGTGTACATTCTCTTGCTGGTAGTGTAACATTATTTTGTAAGACTTAATCTACTTGAGGAGGTTGATAATATTAGGTAATACCAAGAGATAGGATATCACCTAACAAGTTGATGATAAGAGTTCTGATGGTGTTGGAGTGCAACCTGATTATAATAGTATAGTGTATAGGATCCATTATTATTATATTTATGCGTGTAATGTATATGTACTTCGTCCAGTAAATGTATCCAAATTTGCTGGTGTTTGCACTTGTCCCAGTGAGGCTTCCCAGGAAATAGTAAAGAAGGAGAGAGAGAAGAGCAAGAAACAGGAACCACTGCTGTGGACAGGGTAAGACGGAAGTCTAGTAAGACAAAGGGGATTGAGGAGTCATATCCCATAAGGAGAGAGTGGGGAGTCACAGTGGCTCGAGTGGGTGTGTGCACGTGACAACAAGGCTGAGTGCTGGAGCCGCATCCCCTAAACGTGTGACGTTTAGCCCCTCTCCTAGAGCCTGAAGCGCCTGGTGTGATCTCCTAGTGGAATATAAGCAATCTATCGAGTTGTGGGTTGGGTGGTCCGTCAGCGATAATACCACCCAAACCACCACCGCAACATTATCCTCTTGCCAGAGTCCACCTGGATTGTCCCTTCGTGACCGGTGAAGTCCAAGTCGCCGTCAGGGAAAAGCCTTTTCCCATGCCTGGAGTGCAACTTCTCCTGGGCAACGACTGGGCAGAAGACCTGCAACCGACCAACCTGATCGTCATGGACAAACCCCAGGTGTGTACCTCTGTAATGGATAATCCCATCTTTGAGTATGTTCCAGCAAAGGTTCAAGAGAGTGATGAAGTTTCTCCTCCGGTTTTGGTGACCACCCGTGCACAAGCTGCACGACTGCAACCAGCTGACTCTACTGCTACCGCTGTCCCTCAAGACCCTCTGAAACTACCCCCGAATCTTACAGCATTGGAGTTCCGTAAGTTACAGAGGGAAGATCTTACCTTGACACCATTATTCTTCCAGGCTGAGACTCAACCTGACAGTATCCCTGGGTTCTTCCTAGAGAACGAGTTGCTCTACCGCAGATACAGACCCAGTAAACTGAAGGAGGAAGACGATTGGGCCAACGTCGAACAACTAGTGATTCCTACCAGCCTGTGGCCCACTATTCTACGCCTGGCCCACGGAGCACTGTCACACTACGGTTTTAACAAAACCTACCACGGAATTCGACAAGACTACTACTGGCCAGGTATGGTTAACAATGTCAAACAGCACGTCAAAGAGTGTCATACATGTCAGATGGCAGGTAAACCGAACATCTTTATCCCCAGAGCACCACTGACACCCATCCAGGTGCCTGCGGAACCTTTCCACAGACTTATTATAGACTGTGTTGGTCCTTTACCTCGGACCAGTTCCGGCAACGCCTATATACTAACCATCCTGTGTCCTACAACCAGATTCCCATAGCAGTTCCAGTAAAGTACATTACGGCTGCTACTGTGGTGAAACACTTACTGAAGATCTTCACCCAGTATGGATTTCCAAGGGAGGTTCAGAGTGACTGTGGCACCAACTTCACCAGTGATCTCTTCAAACGGACACTGGAAGAGTTCAACATCACACAGGTACTGTCCAGCCCCTATCATCCTGATTCACAGGGTTCTCTTGAGCGTAGTCATCAGACTATTAAAGCACTCCTAAAAAAGTTTTGCAATGAGACCTCTAAGGATTGGGATAAACAACTTGATCTCATCATGTGTATTTTCAGAAGTCTTCTCAATGAGTCTCTAGGAGTATCTCCTTATGAGATGCTCTATGGACGTAAGTGCCGTACTCCTCTCAAGGCTTTCAATGACACTCTACGTGACGCCACCTTCAGTGAGCATCAGAATGTGCCCCAGTTTCTTCAAAACCTACAACACATTCTAGAGAGGGTGCATTAGTTTGCCAAGGACAATCTATTGAAAGCCCAAAAGAGGATGAAGACTCATTATGACCAGCACAGCAAAGTAAGGAAATTTAAACAGGGAGACTTCGTGCTTACTTACTTTCCTATCCCAGGTTCTCCCATGCAAAACAGGTTTTCAGGACCCTACCGCATCAAGGAGTGCAGAAACAACCACAACTACGTTCTCGAGACTCCAGATAGGCGGCGGAAGACCCAGTTGTGCCACGTCAACCTCCTGAAGCTATATAATGGTACTCCTCCCACTGTGTTGCTAAACTACTCTACCTTTAAAGGTCCATACCTCCACAGTGAGACCTTCCCTGCTTCTCCTCCCGAAAGCACTGACACTGAGTAAGCGCTTTCCAACTCAGAAATCCTAACTGATATTCATAATTATTTTCAGGACAATAATAGTGCTCCTTTACAACGTTCTAATCCCATTCTAATCCCATTCTCACTACCAGTGCTACCCGGCAGTAGTAGCCCTGGTAGTGATGGTTGGGGTAGTACCAGTGACAGTGGTAGCTCTGGTAGTGATGGTTGAGGTAGAACCCGTGATAGTGGTAGTGATGGTTGGGGTAGTACCAGTGACAGTGGTAGCACTGGTAGTGATGATAGGGATAACGAAAGTGACAGGGACGCTCTGGTTGTCGTGATAGTAGTATCAATAGTGAGTGGTTGCATTGTGTCTGTGATAGCACAATTAATATCAGCATTAACAACATTTCATATATTGCTACACGATTGTTGGGGACAGGAAAGCTGTCAGGTTAATCTCCGTCTCCCATAACCAAGGTGGAAGCTTCCCCGCGGTCACTCCACCAGTGACTGGCCACACCCAACAGTGTCTAACTCAGTCGAGACATTCACTCATGAACACTGAAAATGAATTGAGTCATAAGAAGCAATCTTCTTTATCAAGATTACTTTCCTTAAATTTTTGCATTAGCAACAGAACAGGACTGAAAATATTAGTTAGTTTCACATATTCCAAGTGACTGTGGACAAACGTCCAGAAAGTCTTCGCCACTAAGTAATGTTGTGTTGGGATACTAGTAAAACTACTACTTGCAAGACCATTATTATTGCTATTTCCAGACACTTTTATCATTTTAAAAAGTTTACCAAACAAAGATTTTTAACTGAATTACTAATTAGAGAGGATTGTCATGTAATTACCAGACACTTAAATAATTAACAGATTTGTTAAGTTAATGTGAAAAATAATAATGGTCTCTGATAATGTATTATGTAGAGCTATTTATCATATAAATCTATTTTATAACTAGTAGTGGCACTAATGACGGTGATGGGTGTTGGTAGTGGCCCAAGTGGTGGTGATGGGTGTGGTAGTGGCCAAGTGGTGGTGATGGGTGCTGGTAGTGGCCCAAGTGGTGGTGATGGGTGCTGGTAGTGGCCCAAGTGGTGGTGATGGGTGCTGGTAGTGGCCCAAGTGGAGGTGAGGGTGCTGGTAGTGGCCCAAGTGGTGGTGATGGGTGTGGTAGTGGCCCAAGTGGTGGTGATGGGTGCTGGTAGTGGCCCAAGTGGTGGTGATGGGTTGGTAGTGGCCAAGTGGTGGTGATGGGTGTTGGTAGTGGCCCAAGTGGTGGTGATGGGTGCTGGTAGTGGCCAAGTGGTGGTGATGGGTGTTGGTAGTGGCCCAAGTGGTGGTGATGGGTGCTGGTAGTGGCCCAAGTGGTGGTGATGGGTTGGTAGTGGCCCAAGTGGTGGTGATGGGTGTTGGTAGTGGCCAAGTGGTGGTGATGGGTGCTGGTAGTGGCCCAAGTGGTGGTGATGGGTGCTGGTAGTGGCCCAAGTGGTGGTGATGGGTGCTGGTAGTGGCCCAAGTGGTGGTGATGGGTGTGGTAGTGGCCCAAGTGGTGGTGATGGGTTGGTAGTGGCCCAAGTGGTGGTGATGGTGCTGGTAGTGGCCCAAGTGGTGGTGATGGGTGTTGGTAGTGGCCCAAGTGGTGGTGATGGGTGTGGTAGTGGCCAAGTGGTGGTGATGGGTGTTGGTAGTGGCCCAAGTGGTGGTGATGGGTGCTGGTAGTGGCCCAAGTGGTGGTGATGGTGTGGTAGTGGCCCAAGTGGTGGTGATGGGTGTTGGTAGTGGCCCAAGTGGTGGTGATGGGTGTTGGTAGTGGCCCAAGTGGTGGTGATGGGTGCTGGTAGTGGCCCAAGTGGTGGTGATGGGTGCTGGTAGTGGCCCAAGTGGTGGTGATGGGTGCTGGTAGTGGCCCAAGTGGTGGTGATGGGTGCTGGTAGTGGCCCAAGTGGTGGTGATGGGTGTTGGTAGTGGCCCAAGTGGTGGTGATGGGTGTGGTAGTGGCCCAAGTGGTGGTGATGGGTGCTGGTAGTGGCCCAAGTGGTGGTGATGGGTGCTGGTAGTGGCCCAAGTGGTGGTGATGGGTGCTGGTAGTGGCCCAAGTGGTGGTGATGGGTGCTGGTAGTGGCCCAAGTGGTGGTGATGGGTGCTGGTAGTGGCCCAAGTGGTGGTGATGGGTGCTGGTAGTGGCCCAAGTGGTGGTGATGGGTGCTGGTAGTGGCCCAAGTGGTGGTGATGGGTGTTGGTAGTGGCCCAAGTGGTGGTGATGGGTGTGGTAGTGGCCCAAGTGGTGATGGGTGCTGGTAGTGGCCCAAGTGGTGGTGATGGGTGTTGGTAGTGGCCAAGTGGTGGTGATGGGTGCTGGTAGTGGCCCAAGTGGTGGTGATGGTGTTGGTAGTGGCCCAAGTGGTGGTGATGGGTGTTGGTAGTGGCCCAAGTGGTGGTGATGGGTGCTGGTAGTGGCCCAAGTGGTGGTGATGGGTGCTGGTAGTGGCCCAAGTGGTGGTGATGGGTGTTGGTAGTGGCCCAAGTGGTGGTGATGGGTGCTGGTAGTGGCCCAAGTGGTGGTGATGGTGTTGGTAGTGGCCCAAGTGGTGGTGATGGGTGCTGGTAGTGGCCCAAGTGGTGGTGATGGGTGTGGTAGTGGCCAAGTGGTGGTGATGGGTGTTGGTAGTGGCCCAAGTGGTGGTGATGGGTGTTGGTAGTGGCCAAGTGGTGGTGATGGGTGTGGTAGTGGCCAAGTGGTGGTGATGGGTGTTGGTAGTGGCCCAAGTGGTGGTGATGGGTGTGGTAGTGCCCAAGTGGTGGTGATGGTGGGTAGTGGCCCAAGTGGTGGTGATGGGTGTGGTAGTGGCCCAAGTGGTGGTGATGGGTGTTGGTAGTGGCCAAGTGGTGGTGATGGGTGTGGTAGTGGCCCAAGTGGTGGTGATGGGTGTGGTAGTGGCCCAAGTGGTGGTGATGGGTGTTGGTAGTGGCCCAAGTGGTGGTGATGGGTGTGGTAGTGGCCAAGTGGTGGTGATGGTGTGTAGTGGCCCAAGTGGTGGTGATGGGTGTTGGTAGTGGCCCAAGTGGTGGTGATGGGTGTTGGTAGTGGCCCAAGTGGTGGTGATGGGTGCTGGTAGTGGCCCAAGTGGTGGTGATGGGTGTGGTAGTGGCCCAAGTGGTGGTGATGGGTGCTGGTAGTGGCCCAAGTGGTGGTGATGGGTGCTGGTAGTGGCCCAAGTGGTGGTGATGGTGTGGTAGTGGCCCAAGTGGTGGTGATGGGGTGTAGTGGCCCAAGTGGTGGTGATGGGTGTGGTAGTGGCCAAGTGGTGGTGATGGGTGCTGGTAGTGGCCCAAGTGGTGGTGATGGGTGTTGGTAGTGGCCCAAGTGGTGTGATGGTGTTGGTAGTGGCCCAAGTGGTGGTGATGGGTGTTGGTAGTGGCCCAAGTGGTGGTGATGGTGGTGGTAGTGGCCCAAGTGGTGGTGATGGGTGTGGTAGTGGCCCAAGTGGTGGTGATGGGTGTGGTAGTGGCCCAAGGTGGTGATGGGTGTTGGTAGTGGCCCAAGTGGTGGTGATGGGTGTTGGTAGTGGCCCAAGTGGTGGTGATGGGTGTTGGTAGTGGCCCAAGTGGTGGTGATGGGTGCTGGTAGTGGCCAAGTGGTGGTGATGGGTGCTGGTAGTGGCCCAAGTGGTGGTGATGGGTGTTGGTAGTGGCCCAAGTGGTGGTGATGGGTGTTGGTAGTGGCCCAAGTGGTGGTGATGGTGTTGGTAGTGGCCCAAGTGGTGGTGATGGTGCTGGTAGTGGCCCAAGTGGTGGTGATGGGGTTGGTAGTGGCCCAAGTGGTGGTGATGGGTGCTGGTAGTGGCCCAAGTGGTGGTGATGGGTGTTGGTAGTGCCCAAGTGGTGGTGATGGGTGTTGGTAGTGGCCCAAGTGGTGGTGATGGGTTGTGGTAGTGGCCCAAGTGGTGGTGATGGTGTTGGTAGTGGCCCAAGTGGTGGTGATGGTGTTGGTAGTGGCCCAAGTGGTGGTGATGGGTGCTGGTAGTGGCCCAAGTGGTGGTGATGGGTGCTGGTAGTGGCCCAAGTGGTGGTGATGGGTGTGGTAGTGGCCCAAGTGGTGGTGATGGTGTTGTAGTGGCCCAAGTGGTGGTGATGGGTGCTGGTAGTGGCCCAAGTGGTGGTGATGGGGTTGGTAGTGGCCCAAGTGGTGGTGATGGGTGTTGGTAGTGGCCCAAGTGGTGGTGATGGGTGTGGTAGTGGCCAAGTGGTGGTGATGGGTGCTGGTAGTGGCCCAAGTGGTGGTGATGGGTGCTGGTAGTGGCCCAAGTGGTGGTGATGGGTGTTGGTAGTGGCCCAAGTGGTGGTGATGGGTGTGGTAGTGGCCCAAGTGGTGGTGATGGGTGTGGTAGTGGCCCAAGTGGTGGTGATGGGTGCTGGTAGTGGCCCAAGTGGTGGTGATGGGTGTGGTAGTGGCCCAAGTGGTGGTGATGGGTGCTGGTAGTGGCCCAAGTGGTGGTGATGGGTGTGGTAGTGGCCCAAGTGGTGGTGATGGGTGTTGGTAGTGGCCCAAGTGGTGGTGATGGGTGTGGTAGTGGCCCAAGTGGTGGTGATGGGTGCTGGTAGTGGCCAAGTGGTGGTGATGGGTGTGGTAGTGGCCCAAGTGGAGGTGATGGGTGTTGGTAGTGGCCCAAGTGGTGGTGATGGGTGCTGGTAGTGGCCCAAGTGGTGGTGATGGGTGCTGGTAGTGGCCCAAGTGGTGGTGATGGGTGTGGTAGTGGCCCAGTGGTGGTGATGTGTGGTAGTGGCCCAAGTGGTGGTGATGGNAGACAGGAGAGGACACCACCAGTCTCACACCAGCCAGGTCAGACACTGACCTCTCTCCACAGCCCACCCACAGGACACAGTATGAACAGGAGAGGACACCACCATTCTCACACACATACATCGCCAGCCTCTGCACAACTTCCAAAATTCAAGATAATGCAGACAGACCACTTTCCTACAGCATATGAGTAGTAACGGCAATGGAAAAAGAACAACCAGAGCTCAACTTTCCATTACAGTCAACCTGAAAGGAGAAATAATAATAGCACCACAAGACCAACAGACTGCAAATTACTTAGAAAAGTACGGGTCCTGCAAGGGAACCTGTATGCTTGGAAAGCTGGACCCTTCGGAAAGACGCACACGATTCGTGCATTTGGGATACCCAATCGACTTTCCCTGGATCCAGTACTCGAACACAAGCAAATCCTGAATGCGGAACGATGCGCACAAAAGTAGACAAGGCAGCGACACGTCAATTTCTGGTGACCGTCGGGGACGTGTGCCAGAAACGTTCAGTCTTGGAAATTGGAACATACCGACAGAGACCTACGTCCCAGAACCCCTGCGCTGCTTCAGGTGTCAGAAATACGGCCACCATCAGTCCCTGCACCGGGACAGGAGAGATGCGGAGTGTGCAGCCTGAGACATCCAACCGCAGACTGCATAGCCAAGCACAAGGCAAACCAGGCCACAACAGCCAAATGTCCAAATTGTGGAGGCAAACATCATGCCTGGAGCACAACCTGCTCTGCACGGAAAGAAAAGTGCAGACAGCTCAGGCCAGGATACACACACAGACCAGCCCCACATACACCAACACCAACGTCTGGAACACTCGTGCACAGCCACAACAGACACACGCACTCACAGAGCAAAATTTCCCGAATCTATTAATTCCAAATCAGAAAATACACAAAGGTGCTGCAGAAATACAGCAAATGCAAAAGGCAAAAAACAATTACTTTCGGAATCGACACACCAGATATACAGTTTTACCGATCCATGAAACATCGTGAAGATCATGGCAGAGACCATTATCGATTGCCTACAGATGACGCAGAACGCCTCACAGCGACAGACTCAAGAAATCGCTTGTGTGATAATGGACAAGATCGTGCAGCAGACACAGTTACACAACAAATAGACAGTCTGAGACAAGACCGCACAAGTGGACAAACAACGCATCACGGACTACAGACTTCCAACAACAGTCGGTAGTCAAGACACCAGAACATCGACATTTACAAACGCAACTGCAAGAAGCAGTGACCACCCAAGATCAACAGAATCTTCCAACACAAGTGACAGACAACAACAGCCCATGCAGTCTGATATGCAACAACACCAACGCAGACGTATTGAACAGCAGAGATGCACAGGTTCCAACAACACAAGAAACGGCCACGACCAATCAATGCAGTCCGACATGCAGCAATACCAACAACACAGTGATGGACCACAGTTATGCACAGATTCCACCAATGTCGGGGATGACCACGACCGGTCAATGCAGTCCGATTTGCAGCGACACGACTTGCGAGGTGGAGAATATAGAGGTCGATCCCGAAGAGGAGTTCTACTAGAACAGGCAACACCAACCGAAACCGTCGTCTGGCCATTACGAATACTGCAGTGGAACATACAAGGTCTTGGAAATAAAAACCACACACTTTGGGAGGCTGCAATCAGCACGAAAGCAGATATAATCGTATTGGAAGAAACTCTTTTCCCAGCCACGAAATCCTTCAGATTAGCTGGATATCAGCACTATGTTATGCCGTATGAGCAGGGGAGACAAAGAGGATTAATGACCCTAGTCAGGAACACCATACCCAGCAAGAAAATAGACCCAGTTTCATGTGGGGATGGAGTAGAGGTATTAGCGGTAACAGTGGATATGGCTAATATTGAGCTCCTCATATACAACGTTTACAAGCCCCCTAGACGTAAACTAGAAGCAGAGGCGGCGCTTGCCTTGGCCACGCAGGAAAATGTAATTATTGCTGGGGATTTTAATGCTCATCATCGAGAGTTAGGTGCGACTGGGCCAGCCAATGCTGATGGGCGCCATTTAGCTGCAGCTCTGCGAGATGTACCTGAAATTACACTTCTCAACACTGGGGAACCCACTCACATTCTAGGAGGATCCCTTGATCTTACATTAATCTCAACAGCACTCAAGCATCGGGCGAAGTGGGAAGTAGACCCGGTGATCACCAGTGACCACTATGCTACTGTCACAACACTAAACATAGAACGACCTCCTACACCACCTGCACAACCTAGGTGGAATTTAAGAAAGGCCAATTGGAATATATACCAAGAAGAACTTGAAAATTGGTTTGCAACATACACGCCACCTGCGGATTTGAACATACACGAGACCAATCTGCAGGAAGCCATTGCAGCTGCTGCAAACAAAGCTATTCCAATCATTATCACAGGAAACACAACACGGAAGAACTATTGGTTCTATAGTAGTGAAGTTAAAGAACAGAACCACAGAGTCAACATCTTCAGAAAACATCTGAAGAGAAACCCCACACCAGAAGGAAGAACTCTGCTAAGAGCGGTGGTATCTGAAGCAAGACGCGTTTCTAGGGAAGTAAAGGAGGCAAGATGGTTTGAGTGGTGTCAAACTCTGAACGAACATAGTAGTCTTGGCAAGATATGGGGTCAGATTAAAACTATATCAGGTCGACCAGCCCGACCACAGGCATGTATTCAACCATTGCAGGAGGCTGAGAGACTTGCCCTCCAATTTGCAGAAAGAACAGCTTCATATCAGCTTCCTGCTGTGGTCCGCAGGCAGCAAGAACAATTAAAACAAGAGAGGTTGACAGTCATTCATGCGAGTATAGCTATAAATGACGAATGTGACTGTCCCTTCACCACACAAGAACTAATCAGAGCCAAAAAAGGTGGTAAGGACACTGCACCAGGTGCTGATACCATTACATACTCAATGATCGCACATGCAGGTCCTGCTGGAGAACAAGGAATATTGGACGTCATCAACGCATCTTGGCAGCAAGGCAAACTACCAACCTCTTGGAAGAAAGCAGACATCATACCGATTCCTAAGCCAAAAGAACCTGGCAATTACAGACCCATTTCATTAACATCATGCATTAGTAAAACTGCAGAACGGATGGTCTTAAATAGGCTACTGTGGAAGACTGGAGACCTGCATAAACACATATTTGGCTTCACTAGAGGAGTAGGTACTGCCAACTGCATAGCAACATTACTAGGAACAGTTAACTCAGGTCCAGCTATAGTGATCTTCCTTGATCTAGAAAAAGCATTCGAACTTGCAAGCCCGCAAGCAATTTTACACACCTTAGTTAAAAAAGGTGTAAAGGGAAAAATGCTAGCATGGATTCAAGATTACCTAAGTCACAGGTATGCCAGAGTAAAGTTGCAAGGACAAGTGTCGGACTACCGCTTGCATGAGAATGGGACTCCACAAGGAGGAGTCCTCAGTCCTAGTCTTTTTAACATCCTTATGGAAAAACTTGTTACCATGACATTTACAGAAGGGGTTAAATTGCTAAGCTATGCTGACGATCTAGCATTAGTCGTTACAGGTCCTTCACTTCTCAATAAAGCACAAGGTGCATTAGATAAAGTAACATCTGAATGCAGCGTTTTAGGGCTAAAAATATCTGCACAGAAGTCTAAGGCAATGAGACTAGGCGGCCACACTCCAGACAGGCACCTACGCATTCAAGACATTAACCTTCAGTGGGTTACACAATATCAATATCTCGGAGTGTGGATAGATTTTAACTTGACATTCAACAAGCAAATTCAATATCTAAAGGAGAAAGTAAAATCACGACTAAATATAATGAGAGCAATCACAGGGCCCCGTCTAGGAGCGGGACACAAAGTGTTAACTTAATTAAGAATGTTTTACATACACGCCGTTCGTTCCCTAATTGATTATGCAGCGCCTGCCTTACTCACTCATTCTCCTGGCCAGTGGGCAAACGTTGAGGTTCTTCAAAACGATGCATTGCGAATCATAACAGGAGCTCCCAGATGGACTAAAATACTGAACCTACGACTGGAAGCCAAGCTAACGTCGATTGAAATAAGGGTAAAAGGGATCGCTGCGTGCATGCTCACCAAGATATTGACTAGACCTAGAATCAGTTCACTTAAAGATGTAATCACTGGAGCACTATCTCTGGACAGAAGAGCCTCCAATAGCAACAGGTGGACCCATTGTGCGATAAACACCATCAATACATTCGATATAACAAACACAGTCACTGAGAAGGGTGTCGACGAAATACATGCAGACTTTGTTATGCAAGCCCCTTGGGAATCTCCGCCAGCAGACTTTAAGATTGTGGTTATTGTAGGGAAAAAGAACCAGACAAATCCTCTTCTGCTACGTAACATTGCACAGATGCATATAGAAGCAAACATGGCATCCGACAGCTTCACTTACTTCACAGATGGATCAGTAAACCAGCCGGGACAAGAAACCGGAGCTGCAGTTAAAGCAGGAAACTCTGTACATAGTTGGAGGCTCTCAAATGGGTGTTCGACTTTACAAACAGAGATGCTAGCCATTCAAAAGGCTTTGGAACATGCTATTGCTCAACAGCGACAACATGTTATCATACATACAGATTCGAGAACCGCCATTGAAACCTTGCAACAAGAACGCATATGTGATAACATACATCTGATCACAAATGTCATATCATTAATGCAAACACTCAAACGACAAGGCCGCCGGGTCCATCTCAACTGGGTGCCAAGTCATGTGGGAATCATAGGAAATGACATTGCAGACGAAGCTGCAAAACTTGCAACTAAGAGAAGAACTGTAGACATTTGCATACCACAGAGTCTGTCACAGATTAAGAAAGTAATAAGAAACAGAGCAATGCAAAAGTTGTACAGTGACCACAACTCAGCTGTTGCAACATCTCGATCTGCGGGTTGGTAGAGGAATTCAACCAACTACGAACCACTTATGTTAATGAAGGGGAGCAGTAGAGCAACAGAAGTACACTTACATCGCATCAGGCTTGGATACCCATGTGCATGGGAAATAGGCTTACAGGTTCCGGAAGATGAGAGGAAATGTCAACACTGTGGAGAAATGCCCGACAGACCACTGGAACATTATCTAACACAGTGCACAGTTACAAACCCATTAAGATTTCAACTTCGATTCAACAGAGCAGAAGAAGTTGTTAAACACATATGGCAACATCTTACTGAAGCGACCAAACGAGTAATAAATACTCATACTCCGCCCAAGTAAAACAGAAACAAGCAACACTTAGTGGGCCAGCCAGAGGCTTAGGGCCCACGCAGGGATATCCCTGCAAAAAAAAAAAAATTGTTTGTAGTGAATCTGCCAGCTTGTATCCTCAATTTCATTACCTGTTCCTTCACCGTTTTTTCCTTCTGATATTGCTGTGCAGCAATTTAGGTTGAGTATTTTCCATGCTTGCTATGTCATTTTCGTATTGCCCTTCTGCCTCTCTCCTCACCCTGACGTATTTATTTCTTGCACTCTGGTATCTTTTTCTGCTCTCAAGTGTCCTGTTATTTCTATTGTTTCTCCGCACCCTTGTATTGTGTTGCCTTACTAGCTTACATCTCTAATTAAACCATGGGATTCTCATCTGCATTTCGTTTTTTTTCCTTTCAGACTGGGGCAAACTTGTCTGCTGCCTCCTTAAACGTCTTCGTGATGTAGTCCATCATATCTTGTGCCGTCTTTCCCCCTGAGCTTTCCCAAGTTATATATGTTAGGAATTTTCTAATCTCCTCGTAGTTTCCCTTTTGGAATGCCAGCATTTTGTTTTCAGGTCCCTTCCTTGAGTACATTAACCGTTCTTCGACCAAATACTCAAACGTGATTACACTGTGATTGCTTATTCCTACTCGGGCCTCGAAACCGATTCCCCTTAAGTCGGAGTCGTTCAGAGTGAAGACTAGGTCGAGTCTCGCAGATTATCGTTTCCTCTCATCCTAGTGGGTCCCCTGACATGCTGGCTTAAAACGTTTTGTCGCCACCTCCAATAGTTTAGCTCACCTTGTTTCCTCACCTCCGTGTGGTTCCTTGTTCTCCCAGTCTATCCTTCCGTGATTGAAATTCCCTATGATGAGCAGAAGGGATCGGCTACTACAGGCAGCAGTGGCTGCCCTCTGAATTATAGTGTTAACTGCCATGATGTTTCTGTCCTGCTCTTGTCTGGGTCTTCTGTCGTTTGGTGGAAGGTTATATATCACCGCTACTTCTACTCACAATCTTCCCATCGACATGGTGCATGTAATGTACAGTACCCCTCGCAACCTGGGATAACCATCTCCTTGAACCTCAATTTATTTCTCATCAACGAGTGTGTACTCACCTAGTTGTCCTTGCGGGGGTTGAGCTCTGGCTCTTTGGTCCTGCCTCTCAACCGTCAATCAACAGGTGTACAGGTTCCTGAGCCAATTGGGCTCTATCATATCTACACTTGAAACTGTGTATGGAGGAAGCCTCTACCACATCACTTCCTTATGCATTCCATTTGTCAACCACTCCGACACTAGAAACGTTCTTTCTAATATCTCTGTGGCTCATTTGGGCACTCAGTTTCCACTGGTGTACCCTTGTGTTAAATAGCCTGTCTTTATCTACCCGATGTATTCCCTTCAGAATCTTGAATGTGGTGATCATGTCCCCCCTAACTCTTCTGTCTTCCAGCGAAGTGAGGTTTAATTCCCGTAGTCTCTCCTCGTAGCTCCTACCTCTCAGCTCGGGTACTAGTCTGGTGGCAAACCTTTGAACCTTTTCCAGAAACACTATAGCAACACTATATTTGTTTAATAAAAAGTAAAGAAAAAAGGAAGACATCATAGAAGTAATGTTGGGCTTGACCTGGAGACCGTCAGGACTCCAGCAGTCGTCCCAACAACCTGGTCATGACTCTTCCTGGTTGTTAATACCCCCATCAGTTATATTTCTCTCTCTCTCTCTCTCTCTCTCTCTCTCTCTCTCTCTCTCTCTCTCTCTCTCTCTCTCTCTCTCTCTCTCTCTCTCTCTCTCTCTCTCTCTCTCTCTCTCTCTCTCTCTCTCTCTCTCTCTCTCTCTCTCTCTCTCTCTCTCTCTCTCTCTCTCTCTCTAAACTAAGACTAGGATTCATTAGGAAGTGTAATGACATACCTAGTTAAACTGCAAGCAAGAGCTGTTATCCAACCTCAGCTCATTTGAAGCTTACACCTAGAAACTCATATATTTCATGAGAATATTCTTTGAAACTAACACATAGGGAATTATCATATAATGAACCTATGGAAGTTAAGTTGAAACCTACTCCTAGAAGCCCATTTATATCATGAGCCTGTTATATGCATCAAAAAGCAATAGCCTTTATTCATTACAAAATATTAGGTAACAAACATATAAGGAACAAGATGAGGCTGTAGCCAACTGTGTGCCAGAGTCGTCATGTGAACAGTTCACCTGATATCCTGTATATCAACCTTTTGAGCGAACAAGTTCCCAACCCGTCCTCGCAAATTCGTATAGTCAATATTGACTTATTAGTTACGTGCATAGGTGACATACTAAACATAATAGTTTCCCTTGAAAAGTTTCATAGAAAACACCGACCTAACCTAACCTACTTAATATGCTAAAATAAGCATCTTATAGCTTCGTAATTACAATTGTTACTTAACCTATTATAGGTATAGGTTAGGTAATAATTGTAATTACGAAGCAATAAGATGCTTATCTTAACATACTAAGTAGGTTAGGTAAGGTCGGTGTTTTCTATGAAGCTTTTCAAGGGAAACTATTATGTTAAGTATGTCACCTATGCACTTATTTAATAAGTCAATATTGACTATACGAATTTGCGAGGATGGGTTGAAGTTCCAGGTGCGAGTAAGCCTCGGAATGAATGATCGCTGATGGAGTGATGTTCATGGGAATGGTACTTCTAGCATGAGACTATTGAAGGTTGAGAGCCTAGTGCTACGGGTGGGAACTACTGGTACTCCACGGAGTTGGGCCAGGTGCGGAATTTTGAGGATGTTATCCATGTACATAACAGTAAGACCAACAACGTCACGACGGTGTTGCAGGGTCTGATGTTCAAACCGTTCCCACTAGACTTGGTCAAGACTAGAGATAAACCTTCGTGCTCGTGTCTGTACTTTGCCCAACAGTCTGACAAAAGATGGGGAGCAGGTGATATAGGAATGGGGTGCATCCTGGTGTTTAATATAAGGCTTTGCATCCAGTGCTGTCAAGAAGATATGAGATGCGCCGTAGAGCTGTAAGTTTCCTGGCTGCTTCTTTAGCTAGGTTAAGCACATGGCTCCCCATTGTCATTGAAGAGTCGAAATTCATTCCCAAGATGTCAAATTCATCTGTGAACTCTAGGGATTTGCCACTCATTTGCAATTAAATCCGATTCGCCGTGAGCAGTCTACTTATAATTATCGCGTGTTATGATCCTAGGTAACTGAGAAACGAGTCTACCTTGAGAGTTATTTTTCAAGACCTGACCTAATTAAGAGGTCACAGAAATATAGACGTGAAGATACATACGTAAAACATTTGGTTAAATTTGACAGACAGTTTAAGAGTATGAGCAGTGATCAAGAATATAAGTAAACGACTTGACATGAGATGTGGAGAGTTTGCTGGAAGTGTGAGGCTCCCTTCTGGAGGTCTTTGACCCCCACTTGAGCACCAGACATTGTTAGGGAAAGCCGCGCTCCGTGTGAGCTCCTGTTAGAGAGGAACCCCTAGTTTATATACCTTCAAGACGAAGGAAGTGTGCAGACGTTTCAGATGTGGAATCAAGTTGGGAACGTTGTGGTCTCAAGTCCTGGATGGCAGGAAGAGTTGTGAAGCCGTCCTGAAATATTTTCGTTTGGCAACTTGTGAGTGCCCTGCTGAGTATCGGATAGGAAGCGCCCTCGACTAGACAATATGTGGTAAGCACGATTTTAAGCCAGTTTACAGTTTGTAGTTGCTCGTGTGCCCAGCGACAATAGCAAATGTTTAGTAATTACCTAAGTGTAGTTACAGGATGAGAGCTACGCTCGTGGTGTCCCGTCTTCCCAGCACTCTTTGTCATATAACGCTTTGAAACTACTGACGGTCTTGGCCTCCACCACCTTCTCCCCTAACTTGTTCCAACCGTCTACCACTCTGTTCGCGAAAGTGAATTTTCTTATATTTCTTCGGCATCTGTGTTTAGCTAGTTTATATCTATGACCTCTTGTTCTTAAAGTTCCAGGTCTCGGGAAATCTTCCCTATCGATTTTATCAATTCCTGTTACTATTTTGTATGTAGTGATCATATCACCTCTTTTTCTTCTGTCTTCTAGTTTTGGCATATTTAATGACTCTAACCTCTCCTCTTAGCTCTTGCCCTTCAGTTCTGGGAGCCACTTAGAAGCATGTCTTTGCACCTTTTCCAGTTTGTTGATGTGCTTCTTAAGATATGGGCACCACACAACCGCTGCATATTCTAGCTTTGGCCTAACAAAAGTCGTGAACAATTTCTTTAGTATATCGCCATCCATGTATTTAAAAGCAATTCTGAAGTTAAAAAGCGTGGCATAGGCTCCTCGCACAATATTCTTTATGTGGTCCTCAGGTGATAGTTTTCTACCTAGAACCACCCCTAGATCTCTTTCTTTATCAGAATTCTTTAAAGATTTCTCACATAATAAATAGGTTGTGTGGGGTCTATGTTCTCCTATTCCACATTTCATAACATGGCATTTATTAACATTAAATTCCATTTGCCAAGTGGCGCTCCATGTACTTATTTTGTCCAGGTCATCTTGAAGGGCATGACAATCATCTAAGTTTCTTATCCTTCCTATTATCTTAGCATCATCAGCAAACATGTTCATATAATTCTGTATACCAACTGGTAGATCATTTATGTAGGCAATAAACATCACTGGTGCAAGAACTGAACCCTGTGGTACTCCACTTGTGACATTTCTCCAGTCCGATACATTGCCTCTGATCACTGCCCTCATTTTTCTATCAGTCAGAAAATTTTTCATCCATGTTAGAAGCTTACCTGTCACCCCTCCAATATTTTCCAGTTTCCAGAACAACCTCTTATGTGGAACTCTGTCGAAAGCCTATTTTAGGGCCAGATAGATGCACTCAACCAAACCATCTCTTTCCTGTAATATCTCTGTTGCTCGATCATAGAAACTGAGTATATTCGATACACAGGATCTTCCAGATCGAAAACCATACTATATGTCTGATATTATATCATTTCTCTCCAGGTGTTCTACCCATTTAGTTTTAATTATTTTTTCCAATATTTTGACTATTACACTTGTCAATGATATCGGTCTATAATTAAGGGGGTCTTCCCTGCTTCCACTTTTGTAGATTGGAACTATGTTGGCCTTTTTCCACACATCAGCTACAACTCCTGTAAACAGGGATGCCTGAAAAATCAGTTGAAGAGGAATGCTGAGCTCAGGTGCACATTCTCTCAGAACCCATGGTGAAACTCCATCTGGACCAACTGCTTTGTTCTTATTTAGCTCCTTGAGCATTTTTTCCACTTCGTCTCTAGACACCTCTATGTGCTCTATGTTGTTCTCTGGAATTCTTATTGTATCTGGTTCACTGAAGATTTCATTTTGTACAAACACACTTTGGAACTTTTCGTTTAATGTTTCACACATTTCTTTTTCATTTTCCGTGAATCTATTTCCCATTTTCAACCTCTGAATATTTTCCTTTACCTGCAATTTGTTGTTTATGATTTTATAGAATAGACCCGGTTCTGTTTTACATTTGTCTGCAATCCCTTTTTCAAAATTTCTTTCTGCCTCTCTCCTCACTGCCGTGGTTTGGGGGTTTGGCCCCTTCCTGTATAGATTCCATTTTTGTGACTTTTGGTCTCTGGCTCTTTAGTGATATAATAGGCATGTTTGGATGAGGCAGAAGGCCTAAATAAGAGATTGAAGATGGAGGAACGTCCTGGAGGGTGGAGCGACATCCACCCACTCCGACCGCTTGTGGGTGACTGAGGGAGGATTAGCTCCTGTCAGAGGGGCTGCCCTGCCGCGGCAGGCAGAGGAACTGCAGAGCAAGAGGCGGAAGATGGATTCGTCCTGGATGTTGGAGTCCGTCCTCACAGCATGTAGAAAGCAGAGAGATGTTGGGTGGAAACATTAATTGTGTGGTTTATTTTGTTTGTGTTTATAGGGAAACATTTTTATTGGCATGTCGATGGGTTGCTGGTTTGTCTGGGGAAGGAGTTGCTGAGAACTTCGACGCCAGCAGAGAAGGAGTAGTTGATGAGACTCCAAGGTTGTGGAAGGTACTGAGCTCTGTGGAAGAGCAGTCATACAGTGAGGAGCAGGACCTCAAGCTGTGAAAAGAGGAGCAGTGGAATGAAGTTTCACATGCTTCTGTGATACCAGTGGTGAAGCACCATTGTTGCTCAAGGAAGACTTCATGGTGTAGCAGCCGGGAGAGCTGTGGAGGACCCTGGTAGACAATTTTAAGAAAACCTGAAGATGTCAGGGTAGTGAACTTCCAGATGTGGAAAGGAAGTTCTTATTGACTACTTGTAGAGAGTTGGTAGAGTGCTTGCGTGTCGTTTGGGGTGCAAGACGCAGTGGAAGGTGGTTGACTGACCATCTTTGTATCAAGGAAAATTTATATTAATGTTTATAGTGTTACAGCCATAGGCTAGATTTCCTTGTGTACATATGTGTATATTTATGTGTGTTCTAGGACTGATAGGGTGATTGGTTATCATTTGCTTATACTGAATTATAGAGTTACAACCGTAGGCTGGACTACCTGCAGAGACATACATGTGTGTTCTAGGACTGATAGGGTGATTGATTGATCATTGTTGTATATCAAGGAACATTTATGCTGATATTTATGTTATTGCAGTCATAGGCTGGTTTATATATATATATATATATATATATATATATATATATATTATATATATATATATATATATATATATATATATATATATATATATATATATATATATATATATATATATATATATATATATATATATATATATATATATATATATATATATATATATATATATATATATATATATATATATATATATATATATATATATTATTATATATATATATTAGGGATACTCCTCGAAGAAGAAAATAAATAGTGTTCAGAGAAGACCATGTGGATTCTCACTGAATACTTTAATCTTTTCCTCTCCTACCACCCCTATTGTTATTTTTTTAATATTTTATTTTTATTTGATTTTGTTGCACTGCTACAGTTTACAGAAAACACGCACTTATATAACAATATAACAATATACCAATCAGTGTTCGAAGACCTCGTCCAGCTCTTCAGGGGTCGGGTGCGTACCCAAGATACAGCACGCATTTCCCCTCTGAACAGCAACATTGAGGCGCTGGAACATGAAACTGGCCGCTCTTGGGTCTCTAGTCTTCCCAATGAGTTCCTCGCCCACCTCCTTCAGGAACTTAAGTGCACATTTACCCCAGGCGCCCAGAGTCTCAGAGCCTATCGGCACGAACCTGTAACAAGGTTCTAGGTCTAGGATACAAGCTAGGTCTAGGTAATTGATAGATTTCTGGGTCTCCCTGAAGGTGGCAGCTCCGCCTCCCTCTGCTGTGCTGTAAGGTAGATAGGTATCGGCCAATGTAGATGCACACGTGTAGTCCCACACGACCTGCTTACCTTCCCTCCACGGCTGCAGGGTGACTCCATCTGGGCGTTTTTGTCTGTTGTCAGGTCTGCACAACTGGGGTTCCCTTTGTGCTGGACACCCAGCTGTAGCCAAACTTCTCTTGATGATGTCATTGACTGCTTCGTGTCTGGCAATCTTTCCCTGTGTTTTACGACAGATGAGCCCATGGCTGCCGTATTGGTCTGCCCGTGCATGGCCGCAAATACACCGGTGCTCGGTGGAGATAGGGGCGGCAAGGCGCAGGAAAACACCAAAACTTAGGGTCCGATGGTCCAGGCGGGTGCCCAAGGCGGAATTAGGGACTGCCAACAGGAAGTCCCCAGCATGGGGGGCTTGCACAGCTAGGAGATGCGCTCTGTCCTTCTGAGAAGCTGCCTCCAGCAATAATGTGGCGATGTTTTCCACTATGGGGCTGTCTCATTTGGACTGTTTGCAGTCATTTGGAGAAGTTGGTCGAGGGTGAGAGTTGACAAGAGTGTCCCACTGACCGGCTCCTTCCGCGAATTTGGGATCATGAATCCCAATGGAGTCTCTTAGGTATTCCGGTAGTATTTCCTTAACTAATTCACCTGTAGCACTGGTCGAGGATAAGAATGCCGGCAATGCTAACTGTGTCGCCTTGCGAATATCTATTCCCCCGAGTCTAACTGGGAGTGTTGCTTGATCCCATTGGTCATCTTGCAGGGAGAGGTTTAACACTTTCACGGTTAATGACCTTAGGAGCGAGTCATATTCTGTTAATTTTGGGCTGTCGAAGGAGGGAGCACACCTTAGGAAATAGGTCAGTCTGGGCAAAGCCAGGCACCTTGTGAGAAGGTACAAAGCATCGTGGGCGTCCAAGGCCCCTATTATTCCCTCCATCCTCCTCAGGTCGTTCAGCTTTTCTTCGAGGACTACCTCTATGGCGCTCGAGCCCAGAGGTGCCCCAAGCAGCACGCTGTTGGTGGGAGCGATCACTTGGGCTCCTGGCAATATGGTTCGTACTGCATCTATGGTTGGTTGGCTAGATGAGATGATTTCACACTTTAAAGGGGTTTATATAGGGGTATATATATATATATATATATATATATATATATATATATATATATATATATATATATATATATATATATATATATATATATATATATATATATATATATATATATATATATATATATATATATATATATATATATATATATATATATATATATATATATATATATATATATATATATATATATATACATCTTTGTTTTTTACATCTGCAGGAGCTGAAGGAGGCATTTGAGCAGAATTCCATGTTGCATTTCACTTACGAGATGGAGAAGGATGGGAAACTACCCTTTCTAGATGTAACAGTCATGGAAAGGAGTGGAGGTTTCCACACTGCAGTCTACACTAAGGAAACAAACATGGGAATGTGCCTCAATGCCAACAGTGACTGCCCAGAAAGGTACAAGAGGAGTGTTGTTAACGCTTATGTCGACCGTGCTCTCAACCACAGCTCAGGATGGAAGCAAGTTGATGAAGAACTCTGTAGGATAAGGCAGGTCCTAGTCAACAACGGCTTCTCCAATGGTTTCGTTGAAGACATCATAAGAAGGAAGGTGAAACGCCATGCAACCTCTCAAGAGACAACTAACACAACACCTGTACCCTCTATTAGACTATCCGGCCTGTACTCCTCTTGACATACCAGAAAATATTCTGAGGAAACTACTCCAAGCTTGTACTAAAGAGGCGCCCTTCTTGAGCCCGGATGGACACATGTATGAGCAAGTAGATGGGGTTGCCATGGGTTCTCCCCTAGGTGGCCTGTTTGCGAACTTCTACATGGGTACAATCGAGCTAAAGGTCTTAGTCGATATGAACTTGAAACCAGCCATATACTGCAGGTATGTTGACGACATTTTTACACAGGTACCCGATGTCAGACATCTGCAAGTGCTGAAGGAAGCATTTGAGCAGAATTCCGTGTTGCGTTTCACTTACGAGATGGAGAAGGATGGGAAACTACCCTTTCTAGATGTAACAGTCATGGAAAGGAGCGGAGGTTTCCACACTGTAGTCTACACTAAGGAAACAAACATAGGAATGTGCCTCAATGCCAACAGTGACTGCCCAGACAGGTACAAGAGGAGTGTTGTTAATGCTTATTTCGACCGTGCTCTCAGCCACAGCTCAGGATGGAAGCAAAGTCGATGAAGAACTCTGCAGGATAAGGCAGGTCTTAGTCAACAACGGCTTCTCCAATGGTTTCGTTGAAGACATCATAAGAAGGAAGGTGAAACGCCATGCAACCTCTGAAGAGACAACTAACACAACACCTGTACCCCCTATTAGACTATTTTACAGGAACTTCTTTTCCACAGCTCATAAAACGGAGGAAAGGGTCCTGAAAGATATTGTTAATAGAAACGTTATCCCTGCAGACAAAAATCAGAAGATACAATTGACGATTTACTATAGAACCATGAAAACTGCCAGCCTACTCATGAGAAACTCTCCAGACACAAAGCAGAACGCTTTGAAAGAGACCAATGTCGTCTATGCCTTCAAATGCCCACTTGGGGACTGTCAGCCCCAAAGAACTCAGTATATAGGCAAGACAACAACATCTCTTTCCAGGCGATTAACGATGCATAAGCAACAGGGCTCTATCAAGGAACATATTATCTCTTCCCACAACCAAACCATCACCAGAGAAGTCTTAACAAAAAACACGGAAATCATCGATAGATACAGCGATAGCAGGCGGCTTGATATCTGCGAGGCACTACACATTAATAAGTCAACACCAGCAATCAACAGCCAATTAATGCACAATTATATTCTACCCACTTCAAGACTCTCCAATATAGAAGCATCAAGAAATATGGGCCAATAGGCCGTCTGCAGTTACAGATCTATTCTTCCCTTTAGCTTATACCCATTGTTTCGTGTTTTGTGTTTTGTTGGAAGTTTGTTTTCACCTCATCCAAAACTATTGTATTACATCACCTCACATAAATGCAGGTATAAAAGAGCCAAAGCTGTTCAGTTATAGTTGTGTGTGTGTAAACTAAAGTCTTTGAAAATGTAATAAGTTTTACGAAACGCGCTCAAGTGTCACGTCAGACTTGAAATAAAAATGAACTTTGGAGAATTGATTTTTCAGTTACCATCAACAGTGAAAAAGAATATAAGAAACATTGAGAAAATTCGTGTTAGAATTATTAATCTTACTTTTTCGGTTATATTATATAATATATATATATATATATATATATATATATATATATATATATATATATATATATATATATATATATATATATATATATATATATATATATATATATATATATATATATGTCGTACCTAGTAGCCAGAACGCACTTCTCAGCTACTATGCAAGGCCCGATTTGCCTAATAAGCCAAGTTTTCATGAATTAATATATTTTCTCTAATTTTTCTTATGAAATGATAAAGCTACCCATTTCATTATGTATGAGGTCAATTTTATTTTATTGGAGTTAAAATTAACGTAGATATATGTCCGAACCTAACCAACCCTACCTAACCTAACCTATCCTATCTCTATAGGTTAGGTTAGGTTAGGTAGCCGAAAAAGTTAGGTTTGGTTAGGTTAGGTAGGTTAGGTAGTCGAAAAAACATTAATTCATGAAAACTTGGCTTATTAGGCAAATCGGGCCTTGCATAGTAGGCTGAGAAGTGCGTTCTGGCTACTAGGTACGACATATATATATATATATATATATATATATATATATATATATATATATATATATATATATATATATATATATATATATATATATATATATATTCATTCTGATAGTGTAATATTGTCTTATGAGACTTGACCTACTTGGTGAGGTTGGTGATATAAGTGAGGAGACAGCAGATAGAATACCACTTGAGATAAGCAGCTGATAGAGTCCCGATGGGATTGGATGCAACCTGATTGCAATAGCATAGAGTGTTGGAGTTATTATTGTATCTTGTGTATATTTGTATATGTTCTCTGTATATTAAATGTTTATAACTAGTACGTGTTTGCCCTTGTCCTAGTGAGGCTTCCAAGAAAGTAGAAAAGAGAGAGAGAGAGGGAAAGAAACAAGAACCAAAGCTGTGGACAGGGTAGTACAGAGTAATATTTCAGAAAAGGGGACTGAGGAGATCATACCAAATAAAGAGAGAGTGGGGAGTCACGGCGGCTCGAGTGGGTGTGTGCACGTGGCAACGAGGTCTGAATAGGAGCCACAATCCCTTAAACGTGTGACGTTGAGCACCTCTCCAAGTCCCAGAAGCACCCAGGGTGATCTCCTGGTCAAAATAAGCACTCTCCGGGTTTTGGGTTGGGTTGTCCGAAAGGAAGGACGGATAACCGACCAACATCCACTTCATCAGCATACTTCTCAGCCGCAAATGTGACCTTCCATCTCCTACCCCAGGTTGAAATTGCTGAATGTTGGTCATTAATGATTCTTGCAGCATTTGGCCTTTCCTCCTTTCTGTATGTAAAGGTTAGAGTGCAGTCATCAGCATTGGCTTGAGCTTCAGGAATGAGATGAAGTAGATCGTTGAAATAAACATTCCACAGCAGAGGGCCAAGAACACTACCCTGTGGAACGCTGTCACCAACTGAGTGGCTATCGGATTCTGCTCCATTGAGGACAACCCTTAGAGACCGATCTTGAAGGTAGTCTTTTAATAACACTTAGTTGGAGCCTGCAATGCCTAAAGCTTGAAACTTCACTGCTAATCCTGAGTGCCACACCCGATCAAAGGTTCCTGCTATATCTAGAGCAACAACACAGCTGATCTTGGACTCATAACAGTGACTGATGCAACTTAGAGGAGAGATTTAACAAGAGATCAGCAGCAGATCGGCCATTTCCAAAATCGTACTGTCGATCACAAATTAGCCGATGATGGTAAAAATATTATGTCATTTGCTGAGAAATTAATGATTCTAGGATCTTGCCAGTAATGGAGAGCAGTGACACTGGCCTGTAGTTACCAACTATTAAACGGCTCTTCTTGTTGTGCACTGGAACAACGTCTGCCTTCTTCCATAAGGAGGGCCAAATTCCTTGAACTAGGCAGAGTTGTAAGAGGCACGTGAGAGGTGGAGCCAACAGGTCAGCGCAGCTGCGTAGTAATCGTAGTCAGATCTTATCTGACCTTAACGGGCGGCTTTGCTTGTGTCTATCGTGTTAAGGAGATAGAAAACTTCAGCCTGCTGTGTAACCACTTCAGTCATCCTAGACACAGTGCTTAGGGCAAGATGTGGAGGTTGACTTTCAGGATCAGAGACCTGCTTCTTGGCAGCAAAGTGGTTTGCTAGTAGATCAGCCTTCTCCTGATTGCTGGTTGCCACAGTACCATCTTCTCAGTTTAGAGGCGGGAATGTGTCCTCAGGTGAGTATCCCTGCCGATCCTTCACCAGGGACAACCAGACCTTGGATCCGACCCTTCCAGATGCAAGTTTTCTTCGAGTTTCGGATTCCCATCTGGATATAGCCCACTTTTGAACTTCTTTCGCTATTCAACAATATTGTCTATGAATGTTTCTGATATGAACCGAGAGATGACGTTTAAATTTCCTCCAGGCATGGTTTTTGGCTTCAGCTGCCAGCCCCCCCCCCCTCTCTCTCTCTCTCTCTCTCTCTCCTCTCTCTCTCTCTCTCTCTCTCTCTCGCTCTCTCTCTCTTCTGACGTTTTATTAAAACGTTATAACCTCACGTTTAAAACTCGTATTTATAAATTCTCAAAACACATGCATAACAAACAATTTAAAAGATGACGAAAACAATAGAATGTTGTTTCTAAAACGTTTAGAAAACGTGAAAATATTTTGTGGGTAACGGGCGGCTAACAGCTAGTCAGAGGCAGTAACTGCTAGTTAACGGCTGCATAAGAGCTCACCAGTGAGCGTACCTTGTACTGGTACCTGGTAGGGGATGGTGGAGCCTGACAGGTGGAGTATCCGTCCAGTGTCTGGTTTTTGCTGTCGCAGAGATGGAAATTCCAGAGTGATGGCATTGAAGGAATGAGGTAGAGGCAGTTCCACTGCTAAGCAGAGAACATGACAGTCTAAATATGTACGTATGTGGACTATATGCTATGTTTTATTTCATTAACTTTCAAACAAGTATCTAAAAGGATCATTAAAGTTATCTGAAACTAATTTTACTTACGGATGTTATATGCAGAATGATAGGAAAGTAATACAATTACCTTACGCTATATTTAAAAATATGCCAAGCTGCTTTGAAACATTATGTTATGATAAGAGTGAAAAATTGTTGGGAGATGTGCTCGGAAGCGGAGATGAAGGGCTGAAAAAGTCTACAGATGATTAATGGAGGTTGTATACAATGCTGAGACATAGGAAAAAGCTGTCAAAGAATGGTGAGTACTTTGTTCTGAGAGCTGCTAAGGGTTGCACGGGTGAGACGTTTAGCTAAACTGATATTCTTTCTATTTACAAAGAGGAGGAATGGTGTAATGTGTTTATTATTAATACATAATGGTGAAATTATGAAGAGAGAGTTTCTTACAAACTGGGGGTAAAACGAGGCTATACTTGTCTTTTTTTGTTACCTATGTAGCTAATTTTGTTGTTACCTATGTAGCTAATTTTGTTGTTACCTATGTAGCTAATATTAGATTAATAAATAAATATAATAAAATGTTTAATTAATAACTATTATATATGACTTATTATATGAAAATTAAGTAACGGGGGAGATAGAAAGTGAAAGTGAGAGTTGGATAAAGTAAGAGAGATTGACGTAAAAGGGAATAACGAAAGAAAAAAAGCTAGAAAATTATTACTCTGGTAAAAGCTGGTAAGTATGGTAATAATAATGAACGTCTGACAGGAAGAAGCCCTTAGGGCATATTTTAACACATGTCTTTGAAGGAGAGGTCATTGACTCATGTTTACTTTAATGATAAGCGAGAGAGAGAGAGAGAGAGCGTGATCTCGTTTGGTGGTGGCTGAGTAGGACAATATGGAGGGGGAGATAGGGATCACCTTTTCTCTAGAGATTATGTATATTTATAAAGGAAAAGATGCAAATTTAATAAAGACAACAGATGAGAGCTGATCTGCTGTTCTTAAAATAATTACGTTTGGACAATATTATACTAAGTTTGAGAGCTGACAGTTATGTTGTTCTTAAATAACTATGTTGGGAGATTGTTGAAGTAAAGCCGCGAAGCCTAAACTACATTGTTTAATTTTTTACTAGGGCCGAAAATGTTGAACGGTATCAAGAGATGGCAGGATGTGCAGAATACCCCCGTTGAAAAGCAGAGGTGCAACTGGTACTCTGAGAGAGAACTCTATCAACATCAGAGGCCCGAGACTGTTCAACACGCTTCCACAACACATAAGGGACATAACTGGCAAACCCCTCACAGTGTTCAAGAGAGAACTGGATAAGCACCTCCAAAGGATACCTGATCAACCAGGCTGTGACTCATACGTCAGGCTGCGAGCAGCCGCGTCCAACAGCCTGGTTGATCAGTCCAGCAACCAGGAGGCCTGGTAGATGACCGGGCCGCGGGGACGATAAGCCCCGGAAGCACCTCAAGGTATCCTCAAGGTAAGGTAAGAGATGGGAAAGTATTTAATTTTTGGCGAAGGAAGCTGAGAATGGTGTAAGGGTAGGGTTGGGGAAAGGTGTGAGAGGGAGCGACGACAGGTGGCGCTGGGGATGGGGGCAGGAGAGGGAGGTGGTGGGGGTCAGGGGGGGGGAGAGTAGGAGAGGGGAAGAGAGATGTCAGTCCTGTGATGAGATTAGGGCGAGACAGGTGGCACGGGGGGGGGGGGGTAAGGGGGAATCTAGGGAGATGATGGTTGCTTAAAGAACATATTCTCTGAAAATGGACTTTATAGGATTTTACGAAAATAGCTAAGGTTATGGGATGATTTTGGGAACTCTGACAAAATTTCTCAAGAAATTAGCTTTACTATTGAACAGGAACAGTGTGTATTTTCTATATTAAAAGCTTTATGACATCAGTTTTAATTTTTTTAACAAATACAAAAGACAATAGAGTTTATTTTTCCCCACAAGAACTCCTTAAGATCACAGTGACGAATTGGCCCAGAATCTTCCCCAAAGAATTCCTTGGGACCGCAGCGATGAATTGGCCCAAAATCAAAATTAGTCATTAACCCTCCATCCCTACTACTAGTGGTAGACCTGGTAGTGATAATTGGGGAAGTATCAGTGACATTGGAAGCTCCCGTAGTGATGGTAAGGGAAGTACCAGTGATAGGGGTAGGTCTGGTAGGAGTAGTAACAGTTACAGTGGTAGCTCTGGTAGTGATGGTTGAGGTAGTACCAGTTACAGTAGTAGCCTGTGGTAGTGATGGTGAGGTAGAACCGTGATAGTGGTAGTGATGGTTGGGGTAGTACCAGTGACAGTGGTAGCCCTGGTAGTGATGGTAAGGTAGTACCAGTACAGTAGTAGCCTGGTAGTGATGGTTGAGGTAGAACCAGTGATAGTGGTAGTGATGGTTGGGGTAGTACCAGTGACAGTGGTAGCTCTGGTAGTGATGGTTGGGGTAGTACCAGTGGCAGTGGTAGCTCTGGTAGTGATGGTTGAGGTAGAACCCGTGATAGTGGTAGTGATGGTAGGGGTAGTACCAGTGACAGTGGTAGCTCTGGTAGTGATGGTTGAGGTAGAACCCGTGATAGTGGTAGTGATGGTTGGGGTAGTACCAGTGACAGTGGTAGCCCTGGTAGTGATGGTTGGGGAAGTACCAGTGACAGTGGTAGCACTGGTAGTGATGGTAGGGATAACGAAAGTGACAGGGCCGCTCTGGTTGTCGTGATAGTAGTATCAATAGTGAGTGGTTGCATTGTGTCTGTGATAGCACAATTAATATCAGCATTAACAACATTTCATATATTGCTACACGATTGTTGGGGACAGGAAAGCTGTCAGGTTAATCCCCGTCCCCCATAACCAAGGTGGAAGCTTCCCCGCGGTCACTCCACCAGTTACTGGCCACACCCAACAGTGTCTAACTCAGTCGAGACATTCACTCATGAACACTGAAAATGAATTGAGTCATAAGAAGCAATCTTCTTTATCAAATTACTTTCCTTAAAATTTTTGCATTAGCAACAGAACAGGACTGAAAATATTAGTTAGTTTCACATATTCCAAGTGACTGTGGACAAACGTCCAGAAAGTCTTCGCCACTAAGTAATGTTGTGTTGGGATACTAGTAAAACTACTACTTGCAAGACCATTATTATTTGCTATTTCCAGACACTTTTATCATTTTAAAAAGTTTACCAAACAAAGATTTTTAACTGAATTACAAATTAGTGAGGATTGTCATGTAATTACCAGACATTTAAACAATTAACAGATTTGTTAAGTTAATGTGAAAAATAATAATGGTCTCTGAAATGTATTATGCAGAGCTATTTATCATATAAATCTATTTTATAACTAGTAGTGGCACTAATGACGGTGATGGGTGTTGGTAGTGGCCCAAGTGGTGGTGATGGGTGTTGGTAGTGGCCCAAGTGGTGGTGATGGGTGTTGGTAGTGGCCCAAGTGGTGGTGATGGGTGCTGGTAGTGGCCCAAGTGGTGGTGATGGGTGCTGGTAGTGGCCAAGTGGTGGTGACGGGTGCTGGTAGTGGCCCAAGTGGAGGTGATGGGTGTAGGTAGTGGCCCAAGTGGTGGTGATGATGTTGGTAGTGGCCCAAGTGGTGGTGATGGGTGCTGGTAGTGGCCCAAGTGGTGGTGATGGGTGTTGGTAGTGGCCCAAGTGGTGGTGATGGGTGTTGGTAGTGGCCCAAGTGGTGGTGATGGGTGCTGGTAGTGGCCCAAGTGGTGGTGATGGGTGTTGGTAGTGGCCCAAGTGGTGGTGATGGGTGTTGGTAGTGGCCCAAGTGGGGTGATGGGTGCTGGTAGTGGCCCAAGTGGTGGTGATGGTGCTGGTAGTGGCCCAAGTGGAGGTGATGGGTGTTGGTAGTGGCCCAAGTGGTGGTGATGGGTGTTGGTAGTGGCCCAAGTGGTGGTGATGGGTGTTGGTAGTGGCCCAAGTGGTGGTGATGGGTGCTGGTAGTGGCCCAAGTGGTGGTGATGGGTGTTGGTAGTGGCCAAGTGGTGGTGATGGGTGTGGTAGTGGCCCAAGTGGTGGTGATGGGTGCTGGTAGTGGCCCAAGTGGTGGTGATGGGTGTTGGTAGTGGCCAAGTGGTGGTGATGGGTGTTGGTAGTGGCCCAAGTGGAGGTGATGGGTGCTGGTAGTGGCCCAAGTGGAGGTGATGGGTGCTGGTAGTGGCCCAAGTGGAGGTGATGGGTGCTGGTAGTGGCCCAAGTGGTGGTGATGGGTGCTGGTAGTGGCCCAAGTGGTGGTGATGGGTGTGGTAGTGGCCCAAGTGGTGGTGATGGGTGCTGGTAGTGGCCCAAGTGGTGGTGATGGGTGCTGGTAGTGGCCCAAGTGGTGGTGATGGGTGCTGGTAGTGGCCCAAGTGGTGGTGATGGTGCTGGTAGTGGCCCAAGTGGAGGTGATGGGTGCTGGTAGTGGCCCAAGTGGTGGTGATGGGTGCTGGTAGTGGCCCAAGTGGTGGTGATGGGTGCTGGTAGTGGCCCAAGTGGTGGTGATGGGTGCTGGTAGTGGCCCAAGTGGTGGTGATGGGTGTTGGTAGTGGCCCAAGTGGTGGTGATGGGTGTTGGTAGTGGCCCAAGTGGTGGTGATGGTGTTGGTAGTGGCCCAAGTGGTGGTGATGGGTGCTGGTAGTGGCCCAAGTGGTGGTGATGGTGCTGGTAGTGGCCCAAGTGGTGGTGATGGGTGCTGGTAGTGGCCCAAGTGGTGTGATGGTGCTGGTAGTGGCCAAGTGGAGGTGATGGTGCTGGTAGTGGCCCAAGTGGTGTGATGGTGCTGGTAGTGGCCCAAGTGGTGGTGATNTGGGTCTCCCTGCTGGACACCTTCTGCGGAAACAACTTCATGTTCCCAAACACAGTGTCGATTCCCTACTGTACCCTGCTGAAACGAAAGGAAGTAGACAAGGAAAGCTGGTTCGAACTGCTTCCAGTACCCATCCCTTTTACCTGGTTGAAGGCATTTTAAAGTCTAATTTAATTAATGCCTTATTTACTGGGAGGTCCTTGATATAGGCTCGTGCTGCATGAGCTGCTGCTTCACAGCCATGGGGGACACCAAAACCTAGTTGATGGGGTCGAAGCATCGTTGCAGCGTCTATGCTGATTTTTCTGACAGCTGCCCTAGCAACAAGGCGCCGAAGTGTGTTGCCCACGGCAATGGGTCTGACTCCACCATCCTTCTTCTTAAGGGCACAAAGGGATGCTCCGAAGAAGAACGGTTTAATTGTGTCTGGGATCAACCCGGAGAGACAGTCGTTGACAAACTTCGTGATCTCTGACAGTAGTGTCTCGGCAACTTCGCCGAGAACTGGGTTTGTCATCTCCTTGAGGTGCTGAGGTCTTACTCCAGTGTATCCCCCTGCTGAGCCTGGTGGAAATGACATGATGGCTTTGTATACCTCTGATGCTTGGAGGAATAGAGGTCCCACGTCTGGGGCATTGTGTCCCGAGCAGTGGGTTCCCATGGTACTCTGGGAGGGTGCTTCTCTCTCAGTGAGTCGGCAGTTGCTGTATCTCTAGGGGCGATTGTTTCTTCACTGGTAAGTAACCTAATTGCCCCTACTGTGTTGCCCTCTTCAATTTTCTTGGTCACTTGTGTTCCAAGCTTAAAATTATCATTGAACTCTTGGGTCTTCCACGACGGTTTTTGCGTTGAGGAGGATGGGGATCAAGTTGTCAGCTCTGGGGAAATTATTTATTGCCCTAGTGACTGATGAGGCTAGTGACTTGCCTCCTCTTGCAGGTACGCCTAAGCAAATATTGCCAAACAGGAGCAAATTATGCCATGCTTTGATGGTGGCTGCAGCATTAAGATTTTCAGACCGTTCATTCACTTTCCTTAGAAGGTCTGTATATTTCCCTGCTGCGAATGGCGCGCAGCTTTAGGAATGTGGGGAAGAGT